>VTPC01090719.1:9168-46990 GCA_011009095.1 Ignelater luminosus
TAGCAACTGTATTATTTCGTTTGTTCACGAAATTTACTTTTTCTTTCGTGTTTTCAACAACTCTATAAAAAGTGTATCTCATCTCGTAAATATCAAGGCATTACAAGTGTGGTATACAGGGCAACATGTTTGGTGATCACGTTTTCGCTTGCAATTGCATTTATTACACGGTCGGGCAATATAATTGGTAAGCCGTGGGCCGGCGTGCAGTACCAATTACAGTGATAAAGGCGCTTGATCTCTCAATGAAATAATTGTGCATGAAACCAAGAGATATAAGCTCGCTCTACACATATTAATTCGTTTTGATAAGACATATTGCGGGGATGATGTCATTGTCCACCCACGTGGTGACACACGTGCTCTAAGGTCTGCCTGAAGAAGCACTCTCAGTGAATCATCCTTAATTATACTGTAGAAGGCGCTTAGTCACTTTACTTATTAAAGTTTGCTTTTTCTCCCAACGCAAATAAGACAATAACGGATTTAATACGGCGTATAATGGCGGCATTTGCTAAAACAGTTTTAAAACTAGGTATATTCTGTGACTTGACTATTTTTTCTTATTATTATATTAGTATTTTTATGGGGTTAGGAAATTCGGACAAATTTACCTGAACGCTTAAAGATTTATGATCTAGTTCGTTGCTTTTAATTATTTTTAACGCGGTAAATTATGGAACTACAGTCTGGTATGGCAGCTGAATTGAATAGAGTAGTGGATTCCTGTTTGTTAGGACATTTTTCCCCATTTCCGTCATTAAAAATAATTTAAGAACGTTCTAACTAAAAGAACTTCATTACTGCTTGTAAAAATATTCTACTGAAAACTTGTTAACATGTTTGAAATTCCAAAATGTACCAGCCCGTATTGGGAAATATGTTTCTAGATGATAATCTATAACACCGAACGATAACATAAATTATCCGGTTTGATTAGTATCTAGTATGTTTAATTTTAATGGAACCCCTGCGAAATACAAAATTATCATCCAGTTTCATTTTAAATTTCTACATTAAAAGTATATATTCTGTCTGGTTTATTTAATGTTATCTGACAGATCAAGTATCATATTTTGCTGCTGCTGTCTTGTCTAAATACTTATAGTCGACCAAATTACTATTCCACCTCACCGTTTGGATAATATTTAAATGAAATTGTTGTATGTATGTTCGTTAAAGAAATAATAGGTACGTGTATTATTTTCTTATGCACGTCTATCTTGATGTTTACATACATACATTACTACGCTAGTATACAGTACTGCCTAAAAAACACACTAATGATGACTCATTCAAATCAAATATGCAAAGCTAATTTTTATTTAATTAACGTTAATGAACAGTCTATACAAAGAGTGCATTAACACCTGTGGCAAGAACGACACCGAAAAAATTTGTAAGAAGATTGTCAGTTTACAACCAGCAGTCGGATTCATATGCACTAGATAAACGAATAAAATTACTATGTACTGATAATTACTAAAATATAAATTGTTTAATACAAGATACTAACTTCATCTCACTATAATATACTCTAGAAATAAGAATTTGAAGACAACCAATCACAACATTTTATTTTGATCAAGTCTCATTTAAAAACATCAAATATTTACTAGAAGAACTAAACTGATGTTACAACAAATTTTAGCGACTTACCTACCCATGCCTAATTAGAATTCTCAGTCTTATCTGATCTGTATCATGTCCAGCTTAAAGAACTGACTATTTTGGGACTTCATCTAGATGAATGATTTTGATATACTCCAAAACGAAAGCCATTTAAGGAGTAGTGAAAGTATCAGACGGGTAACAAAATGAAAGGAAGACCCGAGCTTTTGTTTTCATTTGGAGTTCAAATCAGTTTGTTCGAGCAACTCCGATTTTTTCGATAGCCCAAAATAAAGAACTGAAATTCTGATATGCATTCGAGTTAAAAACAATGTAAAACTGGTGACTGAAACTTCTTGGTTCTTGCTCTTTAAAAATGAGTTCAAAAGGATACAGAGAATGGCAAATGTAGTCTCTGTAAAAATTAATTTCGAATTTCTTTCAGATTTAATTCGATCAAAACCAAACTGACACTTTCTTGCTTTATGGGTATCCTTTCAAACCGCTGATTATAAACGATTATATCACATGACACCAATTCGAAGTTGGTATTTCTAAAAATGGACACACTAGTAAACATGCTATGCTTTGCTCTCACCCTTGGCGTAAAACAACTGATCTTAGGTGTCAACAAGATGGATTCAACTATAAACCATCTTACAGTTGGTTTAAAAACATCAATGACAATCCTGTTGCTCTGTTGCCTTTGTACCAATTTCTGGAAGGCACGAAGATATATGTCGGAAGCTTCTGATAAGATACCCTAGTTCAAAAAATGAGTTATTGAACGTAAAGAAGATAAAACTGACGGCAAATGTTTAATTGATGCTCTGAATATTAGCACCACGTCCCCCGACTCTTTAGGTTTGGTGGTTTTGGTATTGTACCAATAAGACGTTTTAGAATTGATTATGTTGCTTTTTGGATGTTGTACTAGATGTGGAATAGGGAATAAAACTAAGAAACTTAATAATTAGATTACATACTATGCAGTTTTGCATATTTTCTGCGTAGGTCCCGGTCCGTTTGTACTTAGACAGCCATCTTGGTTATGCTTCTTTTTCCACTTTCTTGGTAGACGCTACAAAATAAAACAAAAAGGAGAGCCAATGTGTTTTATTCCTCTGTTAGGCTCTTAGGTACAGTTTTAGGATTCACTTACACCGTTAAGAAAAACCATGGAGAAAACTCCGAAATGCAAACCTGGTGACATTACGAAACACGTATCTGCACGTATATAATTTGGTATTACTTATTGGTCCTTCAATACATAAATTGAGTCATTTTTTGTAACTGGACTTCACTTGTCAAAAGGATAAACGAGATATCGTTCAAACACCAATCGCTACAGAAGGGTCAAAGACATCAAATTATATGGAGATTTCGATAACAGTAAACATTGGCATTGCAGCTAATTTTATATGATTGGCTTGATTTCCTAAATGTT
This sequence comes from Ignelater luminosus, assembly GCA_011009095.1. Classification (NCBI taxonomy): domain Eukaryota; kingdom Metazoa; phylum Arthropoda; class Insecta; order Coleoptera; family Elateridae; genus Ignelater; species Ignelater luminosus. The sequence continues at coordinate 12,227 of VTPC01090719.1, forward strand.
GATCTCTGCGAACGTTATAATATTGATGCATTACTTGGTTTCTTGTAACTGTCCCTAAATCTATAATTAAAACTATGAAAAAGAAAAAATTGACATCCTTTTGGGTTTAGAATTGTTAGTTTCTTGCGATTTCTGAATGGTGGAGGTTTGTTTCCTTGAGATATGAAGGTTATTTGTACACAAACAGTGCTTTGAGATAAAAGAGTAAGTTGCCAGCTTTGCTAAAAAATTGAAAAATGACTTAGTTTTATCTCTGATTCAGATCTAGATAGCGGATGTAAAATGAAAATCATTGTTTAGATACCTCTGTTTAATCAGAAATAGAAAAAAAGGAAGGGATCTGCTGAACCAGGCGCAGTGGTTGTTATCCATGGCGTTGCTCGCGGTGATGAAGGAGACATGCGGATTAGAAGTAACAAATAGCAGCAGGTAAATAATCTTGATGACAATGATGGTAGTTCACAATGCGGTTACTTCTTGGTATTGACTGCTTCCAATGTTACTCTAGTGTGTTACTCCTCGGGATTGTGAAGTCGTTTCGGTAAAGAAACATGCAGTTCTAGGAAATGGATTAGACCGTAAGACGGGAAAATCACAGAAACCCTTGGTGAGAACAGTCTAGTTGAGTCCTTCAATACGACAGTACGTGAAGATTGCTAACTGCGGTGCCCAGTAATTTGATAGAGGTGAGGTGGACGATAACCTGTATGTTGCAAACGTTGACGAAATGTAAAGACAATCTTGCGAGGATTGTCACAAATAACAGAACCATCTTGGAAGCATCCCAGTTCAGAATTCTCCTGCACATGATCTAAAAATTAACTGTATTATCATATTGCAGTTCGTAATTCTGTCTGAAAAAGTCTAAGAAACAATGCTTTTCCACATTAAGCAACAATATCAATAAAACAACAGTTATACATAAAACATGGAAAAATCTTCAATTTGTCATTACTATTTTCATTTCGACACTCGCAATTACAAGGATAAATAAGCAAAGCTAGTTTTCAAATTATTTTGCTTAGACAACTACAATCAAAATTGGACGCAGACATTTTGACACGAGAAGTGTTACGAATTGTAGGATTGTTGAAGGTGGGCATGTCACAAAGTGATGTTTGCAACGAACTGGCAATATGGCAAAGCGTAATTTGAAACTATGGAGGAGCCATCTGGACATTTATTCAATATCTAGTTCACGGAGGCAAAGTGGTCATTTTGAAAAAACCGGTTCGAAGCAGACTAAATCAATGGGTCAATGTGCTTTTTACAAATGGGCCCAAGTTTGAATGTATCGGATTTAAGATGTATAAGAGTATTGCGTCAGCATGACGCTTTGGGACGGACCAGACATTTTTAGGAAGTTTATAATTATGATAAAGGCCCTATAATCGTTTGGAGTTGAGTATTACTTACCATAGAACAGAGCTCGTTTGTATCCAAGGTAATCTGAACCAGTCAAGTTCTTGATCCTGTTGAGCGTCCTTTTACAGATTTAAAACTTCTGTATATGCAGCACATAGTGCTAGAAATGCGTAAGTGGTTCAAAAGAATGTCTTACCATAGCCATTACAATCCGAAGACATCAACCCTATTCAACATGTGTGAGACATGGTCCAACAATGACACATCAATTTTGGCAATCGATCAGTGGACTCATATTCTGAAATTCTGTTAATATAATTTAATAAAAAGCCTAAACATAAATTTTACTCTTCTCCTTAAAAACTCATCCTTAGGAGCAGTAAATTCATAAGAATGATTTGTTGTATCCATGTAGACTTACGTAAAGCAAAGCTACAGAAAAAGATTAATCTTGTTCCTTAGATCTTTTGAGCACTACATTTGCAGGTTTCATAAGCCTGCATTAAGTTTACCTTTTCTCTATTCAATACTGACTATAGTTACTTGTAATTATGTGTCATTTCCGTTGCAGAGCACCAGAGGTCATTAGAGACTATAAAGCCTTTTTGACCATGATTGATGTCTTTCGAGAAGATGCTCAGATTTAATGTTGATCAAGATTAAAAGTCAAAATGAAGGTAAAACTTTGAAAAAACTCCAAGTATGCGATCCATTGATTGCTACTATCTGAAAAACTACCACACCAGGATTATTATCTCATTATTTGATATTTGGACATTTCATAAAAACGCAAGATAATTATTCAAGAAGCTGTTTACCATCCTAAAAAATAACTAATTCTGGGTACTTTTTTGCTCTATTAGAGTAGAAGCAACGAGGATGTTTCTTAATTATTATTCCTAAACTCCATTAGTCACAGTTTCAAGTTCAAAGAAATCTCTAACATCTCTTCAATTTGGAAGATGCATAATTATCCGGTTTCTAACTCTAAAGTGCTTTTTTTGATTTATTTTATTGTTGTTTCGACGTTTTGCGTCCTCATTTAATCCCAATCCTTGATCGCATAAATCTCATTATCCTCAAATTTATTTGTATGAGTTGTATATGTTAATGAGTTTCTTCTTAATTTTTTAGTTGCAACTTCGTGTTAATATATGCATCACATTTATCTCGGTTTCTTCAAATTACATTCATTCTAATTATTATTCCTTTATTAAGATATCTACAAAGGTGATAGTTTGTCATGACAGATAAAAAACTCTGAATGATGCAACAAGACAAACCGTCAATGGAACATTGTACGAAGCTAACAAACTTTCTGTGGAATTTTGCGTATGTGGGATGCTTTTGCCATGTGTATTGGTAATAAAACCAATAGAGATTATGAATAAATATTGTTTTTACATTCACAAATGTTCTATAAACAAAGAGTTTTTTTGTCTACGGTTGTTGTTTGTCACAGAGTTCATACATGCTTGCATAGTTGTAATATGTGAATGCGATTTACGCGCAAAAATGATATTAATGTTATACATACAAGTCTCCTTTGTAATCCCTTGACTTGTTTTGAGTTTCAGAATTTTTTTAAAATATGTATATTCTTGATTTATCATAGAGTTAAGATAAAAAAACTCACATAGTACTACATACGTAAGTAAATTCCTAACATTTTTTTTGATGTAATTTATAGTTTGGTCAGATTTATTGAACCCGAAAGACATTTTTCAAATTTTTAAGTAAACTTCATCTTATCAATTTCGGCTCTGATTTTAGATTTAGATAAAATTTAGATTTAAACAGATGCCATACCTTCCTAAAAATTTTTTCTGGTAGCATAACTTCTTGTATTTATCTTCATCGTATACAAATTTATATGTTGAACATAGTAATATTTTGGTGTCTCTTTTTTTATAATCAGATGAAAAAATCTTACCAATCTAAACTACTAAAGATGAACTATATTGTTTGGATAGAGTGCATCAACTCTAGCTAATTTATAAATGGTAAAAAACGGTTGTTTTCCGTTTGTGAATTGATGTTTCTCACTTTTCTGAGAAGTTCTAAAGAACTGCATCTTGCCATTTTTATTAGAATTTATAGAAAATGTTTACCAGGAAATCAATATAATGAAAACGGTCAAAAGTTTAAGAAACCTGTTTGAATGAGTTACCTAGTATTAATACACTAATGTGGTTATTGTTAGAAAAAATATTTTAACATGTCGTGGGCAACCTGATAATATTTTCTATTATTTATTGGTGATCTGAACTTACATTTTTCTTTTTTCAGAAAAATCAAAAACTACATTCGTCATAGAACATCTGTTTTCTTTCGTATTAATTTAATTAACCTTTCCACACTGTTCGTTCAGTTTTCTCGCCATATAGGTGATTTCGTTTTTGTCTTCGGTAATTATTACAGCTTGGCCAAAGTACTGATAGACAAAAGAGTTTCCGATTTACTGTTATTATTCCCATGTTCTTAGCTGATATAGACCATTCTTGGAACGGTTAGTCAAATGTTAGCAAAATATTGAAGACACAGCAACTCTGGAGAAATTGTACGAAATGATTCGGTATGTTTCTTCATCTTTACACTTTTTCCTTCATACAACTCCATGATTGCATTTATTAAAATAGGATCTAAGATAATATTTTGCACGGTTTTCCATACCTTAGCTATTGGCAAGTTATCATAGACTTTTTTTCCAGTCTTTCACGTATGCATAGAAAGTATGCCTGTTTTAAAGTTTGGTTACTACTTTGGTTGTTCGATTTCTGTTTGCCTGTGAGAACTTTCAAAACCATAAAGGATAGTCAGTAATTATACTGGTTACTGCCATGATATCTTTTGGATCATCATTACTTTCTCTTTTATGTATATTTGCGCTAATTAGATATGCTACTACTAGCCACAATTGTGGAACTTATTCAAATAAGTTTCTTTATTACTGTTACTAATTAGATCAAAATCAAAAACTTCATGGCTGAATAACAGTTTCTAAAATTGAAGCAAAAGAGACTGCAAAGCAAAATAAAACAATTTGTACAAAACCGCAGAAGAGTTTTTGCCGCTGCTTTTTTACCTATACATCCCTGCACTGCACTGGCGGAAATTTCCAGGCCCGGTCCAACTGGGGATAATTTTGACGCGGTTTGACAAGAACCCAATAATTTCTTGATTGGCCCAAGAAACCCGAAGAGTTCGACAAACCCTAACAGCCCGACAGGCTCCAATGGTTCGACAAGCCTGACAAGCTAGAACGAGCCGCGCAAAGACCCGATCAACAAACCCGTCTTACGATACAAAAATCTTCCTTTTCGGTTCAATATGAAAATAATGTTTGTCCGGGTTGCTACAAAAATTACGCCTATCCGAGTCAGTACAAAAAAGATCTCGAACTGGCGCAGTATGAACATTCTCCGCATTAGTTCAGTTTGCCCGAGTCAATACGAAAATCCTCCGGTACAGTTCAGTACAAAAATAGTCTGTCTGAGTTAGTACAGGAAAAATCTCGGTTCGGTGTAGTAGGAGAATCGTCCGCTTCGCATCAGTATAGAAATAACGGATCGAAAAGCTCGACCGACCCGACAGGGGCAATAGACCTGAGAGACCTAAACAGACCGACAGATCCTTACGGCCCCACAAGTCTAATTGACCGGACGTAGACTGAAAAGTCCGATTAATTTTTAAACTGAGGCTTGACCTGAACCCGAACGTCTGCCGTGCAGGCATCTAATCGTAACCACATAGAGAATTAGATCTGGATATCAAGTATAGTTTTCAAAACAAAGATTGAGTTCCGACATCTTACAATAATTATGGTAAAATGTTGTTTTACTCAGAAACAAAACAATTACAAGAAGAACTTTCTGTAATAAATTGATTTTCCAAGTGTCTGCTTATCTAATCCTTAAACTCAGCGACAAAGTTAGCGAAACCCGCCCATTTGTCTCATTTGAAAGGTTCATGGATTAATCTCTTGGCCAACTGTTCTAGACAAGGTTCTATTGTGATTCTTCTTAGTGACAAAAGCAAACTACAGACAATATTTTTTCATGGATCCCGTCAATCTTATCGGCTTCTTCCCATATCAACAACAAGGTAGAGCTGCCCGCGTTTGCGCTCTCAATTATATCTTGGGCGTTTTTCAACTGTCAGTACAACACAGCACTACCGTTCTGTCACCGAACCGCCACACAGTTTCACGTTCGCGCTCCGTAACGATTCAAGTCAAAACAGGTAGTCGCAACCCAAAAAACGCAATTTAATGCTTTGAGAAATAGAAAGGCAACATTGATTTCCTTGCTTGCTTCTTAACCCTGAACGTCCACCCATGAAAGCAGTAATAGTGTACGTCTTAGCAGGAATCATCAGGTAAGTCTCATCTCAATATTGTCTCTTGTTTTTGAAACATCAGAGAAACTGTTCTCGGAAATATTGAAGAGGAGGAGGAGACTATACTGAATTTTAATTCAGGAATATGCTGTACTAAGCAATACTTGTATTCATTTCAGAGACCTACTGTATTTGTATTAAGCAAGATAGAAGGTAACCTAACCTATAATTTTTATATTTTTGCTTTCTTCTTGTTTATTGCGTAGGTCGGATAATTTGGATAGGTTTAACTAGATGATTATTGTCATAAATACAACTGTCTCTGTGGGTCGTCACGGTTCTTAGAGTATATGATTGCATCATACCCTGAAATTCAGTATTGTGACGTAGCTAAACCAATTGACAACATACGTCAGCAAGTCAAGTCAAGTCAAAACAGGTTATTTCCCCGCCGAAGATGGGAGGCCGTTATAAACTCCTCGTGGAACTTCTTCAGCCTTTTAGAAAAAGGGGGATAGTGTGAAGTCTGCAACTTAGAATCCGGTTTAGCTCGTGCTCGTTCTGTGTTTCGTGTATGTGTAGTAGTTGTAGGTGTAGCAGCAGCAGTAGTGTAGGCCTTAAGATAGTGGGGCAGCGGATCCTCGGTGTTGTGATGGCGGAGAAGGAGAGGCTGGTGCGGCGCGTTTGTATGCGGTGATGGGTCGGTGGAAATTTCTGTTCCGGCATTCGCCTTGACCACTAGGGGAAACCACGGAAAAACCCTAGTGAGAACAGGCGGCCCGGGATGCCCCGGACCTCTCGAATGCAAACATAACGCGGTGACGCTGACTACGTTGCTCGGTAGTTTCGAGGAGGACATGTCCATCAACTCGGGGGAGAGATTCTCGGCATGTCTCATCATGGTAGAGGGCGGATGTTTGGGTTTTCTTTTGGGTTTTCTCTGGGCAGCTGGAACCGGAGTTCTGAGGATGTCGATGCTGTTTTGTTCAACCGCCCTACTCACATAATGACTCCTCATGAATTCGAGGCGCGCTTCTACAGTAGGAATTCCTGCTCTGTGGCAGACTTCCTCCGAAGGGATGAAGCGCTCCAGGCGGAAAATCCTTCTGCAGGTGGCCCTCTCTTTCTGTCGGAGTCTTCTGATCGCATATGGCGGTGCAGAGCCGAAGACGGTGAATCGGTAGTCGATCACGGATCTTATGAAAGTTTTGTATGTGTGAAGTAACGTCCGGGGGTGGCAGCCTGGAATGCCGCCGCAGAGTCTAGAGAGCAAGCTGATGCGCTGCTAGACAACATCCAGGCAGTGCTTAGGCTCGTCACTCCATCTTAGCGTAGGAGTGAAAGTGATGCCGAGGTACTTGACAGATGGCGAAAGTTGGAGGCGCGAGCCCCACAGTTCCAGGCTGACGTCGTCAGGATCGAATCTGGCCGTGTTGCGGAATAAAATGAGATTTGTTTTCTGAAGGTTCGATCTGATCCTTCACTTTCGGAACCAAGTCTCCAGGCATCCTAGTTCGTACGCCAGGATTCTCGATCCCTCGGCAGAGCTTCGAGACGTTACCCAGAGTGCGGTGTCATCCGCGAATTGCGAGAGGCGGATCTCAGGTTCCTCGGGGCAGGGAATGTCATGGCAGTAGAAAATAAATAAGAGAAGGGAAATAATGGACCCTTGAGGGGAGCCGGCTCACAGCGTGTATACTCGCATGCGATGTTGGCGAGCGGACAGATAGCTGCTGATTAACCTGGCGAAGCAGGCGGGAATTTCGGCGGTTCAGAGCTTAAAGAGAAGCCTCATCGTGCAAACCTTGTCGAATACATCGGCATGCTAACCTACCATCAACGTCAGGTTTATCAGCTGGTGGCGTATGAGGCAACCGTATACTCGAGAAATATTGGGCATAAAAAGAGTAAAAACTTATTCAACCAGTGCTTATTCGGAACGAAAAAGGATTTGTTTTTTATTATAAACTGACGAAGTTCGACGTTTTTTGCACGTTACTCCTGGTATACTTTAAGATTGTCCTACTTACATGTCATTATGAACTTGCATTTCTTTAACATTTCTATCTTGTCTCTGTTTCCATACCATTTTCAAGAAAATCTCTCTCAATATGTGATATTACGGTATCCGGTTTCCAATTTGGAGGTCCATTACCGATTGCTTTCTGCGGTCAGTTACGTTCTATGCCACTCTTCTTGTTTACTATCTTTGCTTTAACTTCTTGGGACAAGCGATCATTACAAATTGATCTGTTTCTGATCCAAAAGGTTTGGTGATGGTGTCTTGTAGAAGAATCGCAAAGTTGGTTACAGTCTCTTCCAAGCTTTCTTTAGTTGGTGGTTCTGCGGTAACAGGATGATATTTGTCACGATTCGAATCTGCTGTGACGTAATCAAGGTAAGTGCTGCTGTTTCTGTATCTTTATGCTTGTCTGAGATGAGAGATGAGTTTGGTTACAACATCAATGTCTAAAATGCTTGTCGTTTTCTTTTTCACTATACCAGGTTGATAGTTAAGGAGTGGCTCTGTTCAATGAGAATGGGGTATGTGATGAAATATAAGACAAGTTTTGTTTTTAATTTAACGAATTACTACCGTAATTCCTTGTTTTCTTGTTGTTGACACTTTTCTCGGTACCGAACGAATATAGCTAGCTGGGTAGCAGCCATTGGATGTTCGTCGAACTGCTGATCTATAAGTAAAGTTTTTATTGTACCTTGTGATTTGAGAGTTTTGTAGTAAACTTTTCCTTTAGTGTCAGGACTGACACCTATTTTGTCTCTCTTTCCTGATTTCTAACCGCATTCATATGTTCCTTTTTAATTATTGTATAGTCTATCTGCATTCTGTACATAAATAATGCATTTTATATAGCAATTTATTTTGCAAATTATGAACGGTGTTGGAAAATTTGTTTTAAATTTTATTTTTTTTATTCAATGCGCATTATTTTTTTTATTCCGCTAATTTGTAACACTACATAATTATACAACTGGAAACTAATAAAAATTTATTATTTATTATTAAAGATCCTTGAGATAATCCATTTATATTACTTAAAGCAAGATAAACGGGCTATTAATACTATTCAACGCTCCAGTTATTGTAAAAGAAACATTAACGTATTTCCAATAATGTAATTCCTGTATAATTTTCAGGTACCCACCGGAGAGCCAATTATATTATTTTTAGTTCAGGTCGTTTGGATATCACGCTAGAAAAGATGTCGATAATCGTAGACGACCAGTATGGGTACATACACCACACCTGACCAATTATCGCTTGTGATAAACATTCGAAACGGAGTGGGTTTAATATTTATCTTCCCACGGCCAACTTCTTTGCATATAGTATTGGTACTTCAATAATATAATCATCTATGCCAGATGAAATGAAACTAAAAGGGTTAAATCAGAGAATTGCAGCGCATTAACTATTTGCTCCTGAATGAGCTTTGCATACATACTATATAGGTACGTTAAGTTTAGTCGTGATATTCAAATTTGTTCCCCTTTGAGATTTGTCGGTGAGAAAGGGTCGCGCTGAGGGGCGTCTTATTCATCTCACAGATTTTACCACCTTAACTTATGTACACGAACATATTTCTTCCCAGAGTTGGTATGCAAAGTATTTCATTTGCATGCAGTATGCAAAAATGTTCTTTGGCGTATCGAGATGCACAACATAGACTCAAATGTAAAGTTCATTTGAAGAAAGTTGCAATTATCATCAAAATTTATTCAATAATAAAATGCTAATTTACATATTAAAAAATATTTTAATGTTATCACAATACCGTGACTGAAGTCATTAAACTTTTCTAACAAAATTCAAAACAAAGATGCTGATGTCACTACAATGTTTGGCATCCAAAGAGCAGTAAACTGCAAACCGCTGTCTATTTAAAGAAGGCAACGAACCATATCCACAAAATTAATTGCTATTAATTTATTTTTCATCTTAATAACTATTCATGCTATTTACCCAAAAGGATTATATTAATAATGTTGAATATTTAAATTCCCCAGCAATTAGTGAATTCGTTTAACCAAAATATTGCGATAGTAATTATCGTATACAAATTTGTTTTTCTAAAACAAATTTTATTGTTACATAATTATATGAGAACTTAATAAAAAAAACTAATTGGTATACAGAGTACCTAAAAACTATAAAAACAACTTTAATGTCTAAACAACTGTTGTTACATCTTGGTGTAGTTAAAAACTTTATGTGCCTTTTACACGAATTTAAGAAAAAAATTAATTTTCTAACATGATTAGCGGTAGTCCAAGACTGAAATTGATGCAAGATAATCTAATCTAATTTATGTATTGCGCCTAGGGCCTCAAAATCTGCAAATACGGTACTGCAGGAGAAAATCATAGTAATTAACAAAGAATGGGAAGAAAAATGAGCGGACGTAAATTGAAGAATTTTGAAGAAAATTAATGAAAGAGCAAGCAACACGACTATAACTATAGTTACGGTCTCGCCAAAAAGATAAAATTTGTTAGTAAATAGGCAAGCATGATTTTTTCAACGCTTGAATTGAGAACATACAACCATAAAAAGGTCTTTCTCCTGTTAAAATTTCTATTTTATTTCCTTGCATCTGCAAGATTTTTCTGCAACAGTTTTGACCCTCATGAATACACCTTGGAAACTGATTATTATGGTTTCTGCATTTTCTCACTTTGCATTGCTGTTTTGGTTTGCATCTCGCCAAAAAAAAGATGATTAACTAGAGAATTTTGGTGTATTTAGATATAGATTACCCCCAAGTTGAAATAATTGTCTGCAAACGCTTCTTCCTACTTGAACCAAGACATATTTGGTAGGCGTCCAAAACTGTCTAGATAATATTCTTCTATACATCAAACAAAAACTCACCAAAGTTTCCTGTTTTTGCTCAAGCTCAGATACATTTGCTAGGGATTTAGAACCTGCCTCAATTTTTCCATAGGTTTAGCCTACGGATACTTGAGTAGATTGAACTGGCCAGACCAAACAGATTTCTTTCTTTGTGCAAGAAGTAATTAAGGTATTAGAGATGCTGGAAACGCACTAACCTTTTTGCCTGTATCAAGAGTACTCAGGAGAGTTTCCGTTTCTGTAAGAGCCCCACTTTGCTCATTCTTTGATGAAGACTTACGGCCAAATCTAGATAAGTGGCAACGCCGCTAACGACAATATACCAACATCTTTCTTTTATTCTTTGCGAATCACAGTAAACGTGACGTCTAGGATTTCTTTAAATCAATGATATCAAATTTAGAATCGACAGAAATTAGGGACAAGACTATTACAAAACTTACTGGAAAGATTTCTGCAAATGGTTAAGAAAAACGCAGATACAATTTAGTAAATGGCTTTACTGTTTTTCAAAACCCTTAGCATCAATACACTTTTGCATACGCTCAAGCTAATTTTCGAAGCATCTTTTCCAATCTGAAGCTGGTAGTTGCGTAAATGCCTCAACGGCTGCTTCAAGCAAAGAATAACGCTTACCACGCATCTTGTTTTTGATTGTCGGGGACAGAAAGAAGTCATTTGGTGCTAGATCAAGCGAATACGGCCAACGCGACATCAATTTCACTTTTTCACTGGCTAAAAGTCAACAGCTTGTGAAGCCAAGTATGTGGACACTTGCATTGTCATTGTCAAGAAGGGTGCGCCCTTTTTGGATTGCTTTTTTCTGATTTCGCCGATGACTTCCGGCAAACAAATTATTGTGTACCAATCAGGGTTCACAGTTCTTCAGTCCTTTAAAGCTGTAATTGCCACATGTCCAGAAATACGAAAGAAACAAAGCGATCATTTGCTTTGCAACATTGCTTGAATGAACAACTTTTGTGGGTTATTGTTTAGTCTCCGACTCTTATAAGTAGATTCAACTTTGATCACTAGTAACAAATTTGAATGACCTCGAATGAATTTCTTTAGCTTTTTTTTGCACCAATTCACACGATTCTTCGGTTGCGCTTTACTCAAATTATGTGAAAACCAGCGACTGCAAGATACGTTTAAATGATTGTGCAAAATTGTGTGTATTGCTTTCATGTCCATGCCCAAGGTGACCCCTATTTCATGGTAGATATGTCACACGCCGATCTCGCTCAATCATTTCACGCACAGCATCAAAGTTAGTAACAACAACAGACGTGGATGGACGACCTTCACGAAATTCACCACTGAGATAAAAACGTCCACGTTGGAACTCGGCAAAGCAATTATAAACAGTTCTATTCGATGGAGCTTCCTCGACAAAAGTCTCATTAAGCTGTTTGATTCATTGTTTGGGTGTTAAGTTGCTTCGAAAATCATAAAAAATCATTGCTCGAAAACGTTCGCGCGAGAGTTCTATTTTTTCACAAAATTACTTTTTTAGAGCGCCACGTAAACAGAATTGGTTAGCTTGGGTACGAACTGTCAACTGAATTACAGGTTAGAAGCGACAAATTCCTCGAAAACAACGCTGACACCACCGGAAGTGCCCGATTGCAAAAATTTTTGTTGTGAAACAAGACATTAGAAGACACTTCGCAAGAAAAACATGTATGTTCCGTCTTACACACAACACAATGTATACTAAAACAGTGAAAGCAATCAAATTAACGTATTCTAAGTACTTTGGTAGTATTCCTTGTAGATTCACAGTATTTATAAGCAAATTGCAGGTCGCTGGTTTTCGAATCACGCAACATTCTATTTGAGACTAATAACTGAAACATCTCTCGCGTATAAATGCATAATTTGAAGATGAAGATATTATCAAAGAGTGTAAGCTAATTCTGGATAGTTGGAGCAATGCATTTAATAAAATATTTAACTTTAATCTTAAGAATATTACCATAACATAATACAAAAAACTAATCCCATTAGCAAATTGATATAAATCCGGATTTTAATAATAATTATTGCTGTTTACTTAGCAATTTATTCCCTCTTACTAGTCTAAAAAACATAACAAAAACTCAACTCTACAAGATATTTTAAATTACATTAATGAATAAAGTTAAAGAAAATAAATTATAGATTTCTGTAATAAATAAGCCTAAGCCTTCAGGTAGTATTTGAAAATAATTTAAATCTATTGAAGTTGAAGATGTATTTTTAAGAATTATTTGACCGATTACATTCATTCAACGGTAATTTTTAAGTAACTTTACACATTATTCCTTTTTATAAGTCGGGTTTCTAATAGTTCAATATAACCATATTATTAAAATAAATTCACATGTTCCAATCCGAATACGGAATTATCAGCTATTTCTATTAGATTTTTATTTAAATTGAAAATCTAAACGGTTCCTAGACATGTTCATAATTTCTATTAAGTGGCCATTAGCATTCCGTATGTAGGACCAAACACAGTTTTAAAAGAGAGAATCTCCTTGCCTCTCGACATAATTGATGTGACATCACACATTCGTGTCTAATGAGGCAAACTGAGAAATGACCTATTTTCTTATAAAAACTACTGTTAATAGCTCGACAGGTATATTAAACGTTGCCGTGTCATTGCCAACACACTATTGACAGCACTTTGTACAAAGTCAAACACGCTATCTGCAGATGGCGTCATGCGATCTCAAAAGCACCTTGTCATTAGATAATCACTGGTTTTTAAACACCATTAGGTGAAAACTATGTATACATTTAAGACGACACGGGCGAAAATTAATAGCACCCGTTTGCTGTCTAAATGCATCTAACAACTGGACATTTATGTATGTTGGAAATTCCTGAACCTATGGAAAATCCAATCTAATATATGTAACCGATTTAATAGTAGACATTCTTCTGTAATCGTCTATTTTAGATAAAAGTCATTTTTTTGGTTCAAATCAAATTATTGTTGCTATAGAGAAATTAATAATTTAGAAAATCTAATTTATCTTTACCATCAAATTATAAAAAAGTCAATTAATTGTTTAACTATTCTCCTACTGTTACTGGAAATCTCATTATTAAGATCTATTTAATCATTCACTTTTAGATTTTAGTGGCAACTCGATTTACTTTCAAAAGTACGGAGAGGCTCATCCATTCAAGGTGATGTGGACTCATAGCGCAACAGTCAATTGATCGATTTACAAAAACAATTTGGACGAGACCTAAATCGATTACATGAAAAAACTACTATTGGATTACGAGAACGAACTTCAAAAATTAATTAAGTCATATCAAAAAAGTCAGATGACAGAAATATTGTAACGAACTAGTTTAGGCGACAAATCATAAGTTGCGACAGTTTGGTAGTTTGCTTCAAAGAAGCTTGACATCATTTTCTCAGGAATGAGAAGGATATGGCCAACCTGATAATTGAATACGTTTCGTCAGTTTGAAGACTAACCAGATTAACTAATCAGATTAACAAACTTGAGTTTCCACATGGTGCCCGGTAATGTACAAACCTTCGCAGTGATTCTATCTTTTTTCTCCAGCCTGTAGACTCCGAAGTCCGCCGTCTCGCCGTTTAAAGGCACTGTTAACCTGAGTTCACTCTACTTCTGTCTGGAGCGTAGGCAAGTCTTCTCTTTATCGCGTTGCCCAATGCACACCGTCACCTTGGCTACGTCGGGTGTATGCTTCCTTTTGCTACTTTCCTGTGTGTCCACTTCCCAAAGACTTGACGTAATGCGGAGTTAATAGAATCGCAACCTCAAAATTCCCTCCAATTACTGTTGTCGGCCGCTATCAAACGCCACCTTCGCAGCGAGCTTGTATAGCCAATATCTACCCGACTAGAAATTGGATTTCAATGGAATTGAAAGTATCGAATGTTTTGTTTGTTCACAATTATAGAAAAGCAAAGTTGAGAGGTTGATCATCTGTTCGTGTTTTTTTTTCCAGTTGGGTAACCACGTGTACTATCTCTGTTGTAGGCGCCGCATCTGATCCAGTCTTTAACAGATACCATAAACATTTACCACGACGCCAACGCGCCAAGACCAACTTTGTACATTATGTTACGCATCACAAAATCTCCAAAATTTGACGATACTAACTATCAAAAATTGTATTACTCCACCAAAAATCCTATTACCACCATTGATGAGAAAACGGCAGCTAACATCTTTACTTTTTAAATTTTCTAAATTACTGTCAATGGATAACTGTATCCTTTCCACAAAGACCAACATTTCAATACGTAGGTGTAGTAGATCGACAGACCTGGCACTCCATATCATACTCCATAAAGTTGGAAAGCCTCTGTATTATGAGGAAGTGGTTTTCTCGGTGCTTTTTTTACATCGAGACAACTTTTGGGCAGGATGAAAACGCCTATATTCTCTACAATGGTTACGTGGGGTAGAATTGTCAGGTAGACATCAGGATACAAAAAGGTCGCCTTCGGGGTAGCTACTTATCATCGCACTTATTGTGTCTAATAATGAATCTTGGATCGCATTACGCATATGTTAGTTACCGATCGTTTTTTTTTTGAATGTTGTCTGCCTGTAGGCTTATCGAAATATGGTGTAACGCAGTTTAATTTAAGAAAACTGATGTCATTCTCTTCACTAAGAAAAGAAGGCAGAGGACCTTAAAAGAACTCATGTTGTACGGCTTGCGCAGAAAGTCAAATACTTAGAGGTTACCTTAAATTGAAGTGGAGAATACCTTATCGGCTTTATATTGATATTATCCAACGAAGGGTTCAATAGGATTTAGTGGTTTGGTGGTCTAGAGTAGAGCGCATCACCTTTGTCCAAACATTCAAGATTAGCCTGTCTAGGCATAACCAGTACAATGAGGATACTCAAGTTACCGCTAAGATAGTCCCAGAAATACCCGACCTAACTAGGAAAACACAAAAAACTTGGAAAAAAATATCTTTATTTCTTTACATAGTCTCCTTTTAGCACGATACACTTTTCCCAGCGATGTTCAATAGCTTCGATACCCGTTTATAGTGAGAAACGTCGAGCTTCTCAAAATAGCCATCAAGCGCAGACTCTACCTATTCATTGTTGGCAAATTTTTTACCATCGAGCCGTTTTTTCAAGTTTGGAAACAGAAAATAATCCGAGGGGGCTAAATCTGGCGAAGAGAATGCCTAAAGAAGCAATTTGAATTTTAACTCATTCATTTTGGCCATTGCGATGACGGATGTGTGAATTGATAAAACAAATCTGCCGGCGTTTTTTCTTGATTTTATCACTCAAACGCTGCAATAAGTTCGCATAATACTCGCCGTTGATTGTTTTTCCGTTCTGAAGATAATCAATAAAAATTATCCCACGTGCATCCCAAAAAACTGACGTCATGATCTTAACTGCAGATGGAACTGTTTTCGCCTTCTTTGGAGCCGATTTTCCCCTTTCAGTCCAAACACTCGATTGAAATATCCTGTTTTTGTTCCATCGTGAGTAATCGCGGCATCCATCTTGCGCATAGCTTTCTCATGTTCAAATTTTCAGTCAACATGCTTACCATGTCTGCTAGCTCGCGCACGTTCAGTCGTCGGTCATCCAATACGATTTTGTATTTTTTTCACCATTTCTGGCGTTGCACACTTGTCTGAAATCCCGAAAATGTGGTCAAAATATAAAAACGTTGTTCTACGTCCACCAAGATTTACATATTGGGGTTTTCGAGGTCACTGATTACGATTTAGAAGTCAAAATCTAAAAATCCAAAATGGCAGCTACAATATGGCGGGCAAAATTTTTTTGCGTTGCTCGATTGGGCTGAAAATGAATTTCATCATATTTCTGAGATCACTAATTACGATTGTGTAGAAAAGAACGCAATATGTCCCAAATGGGGAGAGGCTGAGGTTTGAAGCCTTCCAGGCGGTCACCGTATGAAGGAAGAAACACTGATATCCTCACTTTTGTACGAAAGTCAGGTAGGTTCGTGCAGAGAATAAGAGAAGCTAAGGGTTAGTAGAAAGGAGCCAATTTGCTATGCCTTTTCACAGCAAATTCAAACCATCCCAATGCAATGTACGATTTGCTTGTTATGAGAAGGTGGTGAATGAGAAAGCTCAATCAGTAGGTAGAATAAAGCATGCGCAAGGATTCTACCAACCCAACGCTGGTTATCAAAATTCAAATTAAGAATTAAAATTAATTAATATCATTTTTAGATTATTTTAATTCCATTTCAGTAATGTCTTTCCAGTAGATATACTTCGATTATAATTAAAATTAAGTAGCGTGAACAAATAAATTAAATTTTATTTTTTATTCTTTTTATATTAAATACATTTTGACATTAAAAATGTACTAATAAGAATTCAACTAATAACATTATTAATTAGAACAAGCCTGATTTATAATTATTAGCTCTTTCGATCTATAAATCACAAATTCCCTAATTAAATTTTAATTGGCTTTAAATACTAAATGATAAGCAGACAACAACGTTAAAAATAATGTTTTAAGACATTCACATGCAACCTATACACATAATAGGACTGGTAGGCTTATATTTTATATTTTTAAAGTTAAAAAGGAAAAAAAATGTCCCTGTAACAAACTATTTTAAGTTCAAGGTTATAGTTTAAAAATGTTTGGTGTGTATTCAAGCTTTGATTAGATTAGAAAGGTTGATATTGTTATCAGTGAAGAATGGAATGCATACAAATAAACGTTAAAAATGGACATTCCACAATAGTATACAGGGTTTTTATGCTACCTTTACGATTTTTAAAATAAACTGACTTTAACTTTTATTCATTTTTTGTTATTTGCCCTTTTTTGAAATTTTAAATCTTCCTTTTTTAAACTACAGGCTTTTGATTTATGTGGATAATTTTAAATGTTCTGTTTTTAATTACATCATGTACAAATAATGAAGTGAAGATTCTTATCTGAAAATGCAGCTTTTTCAAGATATGTAGCAGTAAATTGGATGACATTAAACTAAGTACACCTGCATATTTCCAACCAGGGTCTTTTTATTGCATGTTACAGATTTAGGTATCGGTAATAAGAAAATTTCACTCACATCATCCGAGCCATAATCTGATATAGAGTCTTAAAAAACCGTTTGCGGTTAGGTTTTATTATCTTAAAAAATTCCAATCCAATTATACAACTTGTTTCTATCAATTTCTTTAATGTTAATATAAGTACAGATACATAACCAAAATTCAAAAAAAAGAAACCAGTTTGTTTAATATATGATAGGAAAGTTTATAACAGAGATCCCATTACAACTAAACAAACATTTTGCAATCTTTCTATAATGATGATAAAATTCTAAGAAAATTACTGTATCAAGTACTTTAACAAAAAAAGAGAGAATAAAAGAAAACAACAAACCGCAACCGTTACAGCATGTTCCTCAGGGTAGGTAAACGCCAAATTTAAATAATCAGTAATTCGTAATATGCTTTCAGAATTATGCTGACGGCAGTACAATTGGATAATAACTTGGAGTAATCCGTAAGTCCCGATAGAAGCCATGGGAGTGGTCGGTACATCCGTCCAAATTGAACCACTTCCCATGCCTTCAAGTGAACGTCGTATATCCGAACTGGTCCAGTCGTTTCCATATTAAAATGAGCTCTGATCGACATTAAAATAAGAATATGTACGACACTGACTTCGCATATTTTGCCGCGGGAGTTCATTGTAAACGTATCGAACAATTCCACCAAAAGCTTTTCCAAGATGAATTAAAAAAAACGAAACAAATTACAATTTCTTGTTTTTAATTTAAGAAGAAACGTAAGATATTTGATGACAAATTTAAAATAATCTTACTATATTTCTATCAGATTGAGTTTTTTCATGCTACAAGCAATTTAATTGGTAATACAAGTGTAGCACTTTTTTCAAGTTACTGCCGAAAGAAGGAAGACTTTAATATCAAATGGGTTTTCTTAAATTTCTTAATTCTCTTGCTCGATTGTTTTACGTAGTCTGCATACAAATAGCCAGTTTTACTAAATAACCGTTATCAGACCAAACGACAAAATTTGCGTATGAATCATCAAAAACCTGCTGAATTAATTAAAGAGTTTTTTCTAAATCACTTTAAACTAGTACATTATCTCAACAACAACTTTTTTAAGTTTTTCACAGAATTTATCTTATAAAGATTATGATACATACTAAAAATGTATTTAGAATAACAAATAGTTTTTTTTGTAGCCAAACAGAAACAGACACAATGCTCCGTTTATACTTTCAGTAATCTTACAAAATTAATAATCAACTCGGAAGAACTGCTGCAGTTTTTCATGGGTAATGTTTCACGGAACAAAAAGAAAATCAATTACCAGCTGGTATTTTTTATTTTCTGATCTGCAAAAAATTAAAAGTACTGGCAAAACAAAATCGAGGCTAAAACCTTTTAAAACCTGTAATTAAATTAAGAACATCACGACCCACGTATGCTAGCATTTGTAAAAAGCAGTAAAAGCCATTAATTAAAAGAAGAAAGAGTAATTAATATTAACATCTAACAGCCATAAATTAACTGGTTCTCGATAAAATTGTCAATGATGATAACAAATTTAGAAATTAGTAAATTTATAGGCAGCAATTTAAATGGCAATCCTCTTGGAAAAAATCTTTAAGTATTACCGTTGTCTTAGAATTATGTGTACCTTTCAAAAGAAATTTTTAAAACCCATCCCTTGATTTTTCATGTTCAAACTTCAATAATGATAATTTGCGGGGCTAGGACGCGAAGTCCTTTGGGCGCCAACTAACTGGGCACCAAGTATTTATTTTTATTTTGAGGTTACTAGGATAGGTTAAGGATTATTATTATTATATGTTGATATCATTTTATTTTCTTGTAACTTGCTGACCTCTAAATGAAAAAAAATAAAAATAAATATTTCGCCCACAATCGGCTGGCGCCCAAACGGCCGCGTCCAAACGTCATAAACTCATAATTTGCGTATTTCCTAAAAGGCGCGGTTCAGATCTAGCCCCTAAATTCAAAGTTGAACCTTACTGTTATGCAAATCACAAACATGGAACAACAAAATAGTCGTCGAGTTTTCTTTGCCAAAGAAATCTGTTTTGGTATTTAGTCTATATCAAACATCATGTGAAAATATGGCCTACTGGTAATCGAGACAGCCAGACCAAAATATCTTTCGCATCCCTCTGTATATGTAGCATCTCTGTAGAAGATGGAAAGATTCCCAAGCTATAATTGGGTATGCATATCATGATTTCCAATAAATATGTGCTGCAGGATAGCTTGGAGGTGAAGGTAATCAGATCACGCTTGTTTTGTTTTTAAAGATTTTTCTCTTGAAACGTAGATAAGATATCAAATGTATGTGGATGATGTTAGTTTATTGGGTTTCCATTTTCTGATATCAAAGATGGTGTTTTTGGAAGTAACACACTAAAAATTTTGAAGGCAATCAGAGAGGTTATCCATTGTTATATGCCAATCTAAACGATTTTTGGCCGTAGAACGTGCAAAATATATGATATTGACTTGACTATTGTCAATACTTATACAGAAAAACAAATAAAGATCGCTCAAGTCTTAAGTAAATTATATCCTATGTTAACTATAAGGATTATAATAAAAACAGACCTGTATCAATGTGACTCTTCGCTTTACCTATACAGCACAGTCGACTCTTTTTAGTCTTATTGTAGTAAGAGTTTCCAGTGATTTGCTCAACTTTTAAGATTTTGAGTACTTGGCTTGCAAAGATTTCAAATCTCCATGGCGTTTAAAGCCAGAAATGTCACCTTCTAATGTTACAGACGTCGCACTGGTCCGAATGACAAGTCTAGGTGGGCAAAAATCAAAAACAACTTTTAAAACTTGCCCCAATACGCGATGTAAGCTGTTCTTTAAGTTGCGCTCTTTAAAAATATTCTAAGAAATTCTAGATAGTTACCTCAAAATACTTATTTCTCTTCAATTTGCTTTAGGAAAATTAATAGTGCCTCATAAACATTGCTCTATGAACTTTAAATATAAATTGGTATCAGATACTGTCAACATTTTCTTTACCAGCCTCTGTGCCTTAGTTGGTTTTGTGGTATTTAAAAATCATTTAAGGTTATGCTCACAAAAAGGTCTGATTCATATACTCACAGCAATATTCCCTATTTTTTAATTTTTTAGTGCAGCTCCATCCAATATGTAACGAGGAAGGAACTACTGGAATTTAGAGAATTGAACGTGATTCAACAAACAAAAACAGTATTGAGTATAGAGACAGGGTGTTGCATAAAGTATAGTACATGTGCAAGAAGCTTGTTCCTGATACCATTTCCAATAGAAAATGTCTAGTAAACATAGATGAACTTGCACAAAATGAACACCAGTTGGGAATTCCTACATAGAATGATTCCAATTTTCAAGAAAGTTGCCCAATGAGCAAACATTCACTACTATCTGAACGTACACCAAGGCATGCCTCATTCCCAAAAGTGTTTACTAGGATTGAACAACTAGCTTTGAAAAACCATTTCAACACGATGGAACTCTTTTTCATTTTAGTTAGCATGCAAGGCAATATTTTAATAATACATTTCCCAATAGGTGAATCACTCAATCTTTGCTAGATCTCATTGCACTGTGAATTCATACTGAAAGCCTAGTATACGAGATGAAAATTAATACTGTTGAATTCATGCATTAGCAAGAAAACGAAAAACGTTAATGTTTGATTTATTTGAGGTGTTAATTGGGCTATTGCCACACTCCGGTGCGATATTTGCTTCCGTCCTCAGGATTTGCACTGAAAAGGGCGGTTTGGTTTGCAAAACGCCTGAGAACATCTCAAATGAGAATCCACACTTATCAACTTTCAGATAACGTTTGATTTTAATTAATTTTAAAGCAAAAAAATGCATATATAGTTCATCTCTGTGGTATCTTTCTGCTAGGCCAAGATTAAAACTACCTAATATCAAGAAGAGGTACCTCTTCTACATCATCGACCAAAAATATATATAATTCTTCTTTGCGTGCAGCATGTTTCTGCTATGCCAAAAACTAGAACTACCTAATACCAAAAAAAAACGTGATTAATTAACGTAAACTTACGAATATTTACAATTAATTTTTTTTCTGGGAAAAGCTTTGAATCTTAAGAGTTTGAAATCATTGGAACTGCATTTTAAAGATACAATCAATTTTAGAACTGAATAGAATATTATTATCGTTCTTATCATTGAGAAGTGCGACCAAACTATTGAAGATTTTGTAAGTCTTTGATCGTTCGAAAAATCTCCTAAAAGCATATTTTCTGTATAATCTTTGATTTTCTTTTGGTTGCACTACTTTCGAAAATCCTTATAGGCCTTTCTAACCACGGCTTTGAATTCTTGGGGCAGTAAACTCTGTCCAGCACAGTTATCAACAACTTCAATTACTTCTAGTATGCCAGTATACCGACGAACTGTGACGTCACTAGTAAAGAAAAATTATTTTATTTCCTTATAACTCGTTAGTTATCATATTACGGAAAAAACTGTTATTGGATATTAACTATATATTCTGTCTAGAATGATAATATCTATTTAGATTTCAATAAATCCATTTCAGGAAACGACCCCATTTTAATCATTTTGATAGTACCCATAGCTTCGCAGATAAACGAGTTATTCTCTTGTGAAAAAATAAACAAAAAGGTATCATTTCATGATCATTGAAATCCGACGCATAGCGATTTTGGCCCTTGGATTAAAAAGTATAACATTTTGTTCTTAACACGTAAATATCTATTTCTGCACCTTTATGACTTACACTCACAAGTTTCAAGCTTTCGCTTAGGTTCATCAAGTCCCAATTTTGTTCGGAGTAACAAAAGCGCTAACACCAACCTTTGCTCAAGCTCGTTATCACAGACTTCATGTTTACGGAAACTATTCAATCAAGAATTGCCGGTCATAACTGATAAGTATGGTTTGATTGGCTAGGGTAGGGAAAAGAAACAAGTCTGACTGTAAGCCACTGGTGGAGAGCGGAACTAGACCTCACAACAAAGTTAATTCTCCGTATTAAAAACCTCGTACTTTGCGCTAATCATGATGTAATGGTCAACTTTATTCTTTTTAGATTTGACTTAACTACATCTAGCAAAGCATTCTATTAATTCTAAAAAAACTTCAAACACAAAGATTGTCCAAACCGAATTTTCACTAGTAATAGAAATTACAATATTAAGCTCTAAACACTAATTCTGGCCCCGATTGTCTGGCATTAAGCTTTTTCTTTTTAATCTGCAATTGTTTTACACAAACTTCCTAACACCTAAGTGCCTAACCAGAACTTCATCCTTTTGTTTCCTTTGGCTTCTTTACTATGAATGTTTTTGCCACCATTTGGAAGCTGTCTAACGACGAAACTGCAAAAACAAGAAAATCCATTTGGAAGTCACTGTTTACAGCATCGCCGTGGCAATAAGTAGATCTCTGTATATTGGGAACAATCAAAACCACTATCAAAACATAGAAATGAGACTATTTCTTTAAAATATTTGTGAAACAAAAAAAGGTTGAGATTCCAAAAACACATTTGCTGATGCGCTACTGCCATTTGTTAGACCTAATCGCATCTCTGAGTCGGTATTATTAAAGAAACGCTAGTATTAAATATTTCTTTGCCTCTAAAACTATGTATATGGTCACATAGTTCTGGCAATGTTACTATTAGAATCAACAGGAAAAAGACTTGAAATCTGTAAAAATGCTTAAGTAGCTTTCAACTGTTTGGAAAGAAGAAACAAATAAATTTCAACTAAGTCACGTAGAAAAACTTGAATGTTTTCTAATCATGGTAGGTGTACAGTCAAAGTGCAACATTTTCGGAAGCCATTTACGGTTTTATAAGATTTTAGGGATTATTCAGCTCTACTGTCCTATTTCTTCTTAATTAATTAATGTAGTAATTTTGGAGAAGTATTTACTTCATATCATCTCTAGATAAGAAGAAATCACCCGCAATCATGATGGTGCTGCTCAAGATATAGTAATGGTGTCGTTGGACAGCAAAAAAGCGGTTCAGTATTTTAGTTTCTAATTTCAAAACTTTGCTCAAGAAAGCCATAAACATGCGGTAAGATGAATCCTACTTTGCAAATAACCGTCCAGTATGGACTACATTTACTTAAGACATCTGCGCAAAGTTGATTTTGTTTTATAGAGACAGGTACATAACTATTTATTATGCTGCGAGCAATCCTAAAAAAAGTGTATCATTGTGTGATTCGCTTGTCTTTCATATAAATTCCATTCGACTTGTTTTAAAGCAAAGAATAAAAAGGCTGTACACTAGAAATTAAAAAACGGCTATTGGGAGAGATGGAATTTTAAACTTTTTCAAGAGTGCATAAGATATTTAAAGCAACAAGAAAACAAGAAACTAAAACAAAAACAACAGAGAAACGTTAACAGTTGACAACATATAAAAGAACATTGACCCGTTTTTGTTTTTCAACCAACAATAATCTCAAAGTAATTCGTTAACTACTTAATGACAAGTTGAAACGTATAATGTCATTCAAGTTTAGAATAGTTGTAAAATCGGAGTTACAAATACAAGAATTTGTAAACTTAATTTTGTGAAAACAAACCCATAAAATAAACATGTAAAATGTTCATGCATACGGTCGTAATTTATACACGATTTAAACCATCTTGCTTAAAGTTCGTCACATAAATTTTAACGATGGTAGAAATTGTGGTTTCCTTTCCTCTGGTATTTTTAGATTTATCTTGTACTTAATTGATGTAATTCTAAGGCTCACGCTTTTAATTTATGAAGTAATTACCGTGGTGGAATTTTATTGTTATTTAGATTCACGGGAGCATCATTCGGCTAGACTGATATCTGGACCGCCCTGTCGGGTACTTGATTAATATACAGCCCAGTGAGGTTCGGGAGTTTTTTGTTTGGCAATATTCAAAAGAGGGGCAGAACCTGGCTTGATTTAATGGGTTAACGTAAAAAAAAAATTCTGTGGTTGTCATCCAGGTGATGCGGGTCCTGGGAGTTGTGGTATGCAAAAGAGAAAAGTAAAAACTATTCTCTGACTGGAAGTTAAATGATTTGATTGGTGAATTCACAGAAGTAATCCTTTAGATAAATTGACTGTATTCTCGTACGTATTTCATTTGTTTAAAGTTTCACGTGCTGAAAACCATAATAGTAAAACCGTTATACCTACCTACTTGTTATCTCCATTGAAAACAGAAACTTGAGTTTTTAAATCTCAAGCTCTTTAAATCCCTCCTTAAGCTCATTATTATTATTTTAATTAGCAATACCAAGTTTTAATTATTTGTATATGTGAATACTATTGTATGAAAATTTGTAGAGCAATTAAACTAATTATTTTGAAGTAATTGACTTTTGTCACGGAAGTTCACCTTTGTATATCATAATTTCCAGCTACAATTTTCTTCTGTCTTATAGTTATTCACTATTTCTAATCTTAACGGCGTCCTGCCATGCAAAAGAGGAAACAAGAGGTAATTTGAATACTATGATGATTATAAATAATAGTCAGTACCATCTTCACTTCATGTTTCTCAAGAATACAATATTATCTGTATAAAAAAACTCTCATTACTTATCAAGTACTATTAGATCTCTTTTCGTGTGCATTCATTTTATCTTTTCTTTTTAGTACATATAACGTTTCTTACAATGTATAACGCTTTTTTTTTAAATTCCTGTTACTTGCAAGGATAGGTATTTAAAAATTAGGCTGACGAAAATATGTTTAGAAATTAATTTTGACGCATTCTATTGATTAGCCCAAAAACAAATGCTGTGGGTTGAAGAAAAATTGATTAATTGTTATGTGTTGCTTCATATCTTTTCCTAGTTTTTTTGTTAACAATAAGGATAATTAGTAAGAATATGTTATCTATCATTGTGCTTGAAGGTACTCAATCTGACAATCTCAAAACACTACAGCTATAGTAGTTCTAGATTCTGTCTTAACCGCTTATAATCCAAACGTGGAAAAATCTTACGATTTCCATTGTGCAAAGTTGATTCTGTGCTTTTAGTTTCGAAAAATCAGTTGACAGATATTTAGCTGCTTATTTAGATTTGCAAAAAGCCTATACCGAGACCACTTTGCTGCTTCTAATGTTCGATTCGTTTTTCTTTCTTATTCAAGTCGCTATAATGGGTGGAGCAGTTTAAAATTGCAAAGTTCCCAAAGGTTTGTTAGACCTTTCCCTGTTTACGCGCTTTCAAGCTTTTCTTTTCCTGTGTTTATTATACATATTCCCAATTGATGAGGAACCTCGAGAATAATCTTTGAAAGCATTCAATGTGAATGGTTGTTTTCCTTTTGTGTGCTGCTTTATGAGATAGACAGAGTAAGATAAAACTAAGGAACATGACTGTCTACTTCAAAAGCGAAGTCGGCATATTTCAGTTTCTCACTTTTAGGGATCAAATGCATTAAGTTTAGGAATAACATGAACTATGGAAATGGCAGGTTTGTCGAAAATCAATCAAATCGTCAAACTAAATAATACTTGTAGTTATTGTAAGAAGACTATGTAAACCTAACAAATAGGCCTTTCAAGATGTCTTTTTGATAAATGCTTCAATTATCATCTAGTTAATATCAGAATACTATTTCCCTTGCTACCTCAATTAAAAATATTTTGGGTCTTCTGGAATTTTGTCCGCTAGTTAATTAACTCGTTGGATCGCAACTGGCTACTATACAATCTTTGACCTGTTGGTAGTTTCACATTCCATCACCATGGAGTCGACCTGTCCTCCAACTGCAATTGGGTGTTTCCAAACTGAGCGTCACCTACACTACCACGTTTCAGACATCTCTTGGGTTTAAGGTCCCAGGTCGTCTAAGCACTGCCACAGTTTCCAACGGACAACAAATCCTTTCAAACTTTACTCTAATACCGTGGCTGAATACCACAAGTTTGGGTGATTCTGGAAAGAAGATACAACCGTTTTAATTACTACTGTCCAGGCATCTGAACATTATCCAAGTCACCTAACAATACTTTGTGTGAATAACGCTCCATTATTAGTGCTCTTCCTTAGCTGAATGACTTCCAGACTTTCTATAAATTTCATCGTAACGACTATCGATTTTAGGCCGAATCTGAACACGCTAACCTTGCTTTACTAGAAACCCTACCTGGCTACAAGCTGCTCAGATCATGAGCTTCTACATCAGATGTCAACAATCAGCTTCGTGCGTGCTCCCTTTTATCTATCCATTCTACTAGGTCTTATTGACATCTGTAGACTCTTTCTCTACTGTACCAAAATTCAATTCCACTGGTTAAAGAGGAGACGGCTCTCATAACAATTAACTTTTAACTTTGTTCGTTCGTTAATGGTTTGCTTATACAGTTGTACAGAGATAGTTTTTTTTTCTCTAGTTTTATGTATTATCACTAAAGATCGGATTATATGCAAAATGTGCTTCCTTATCTTTTAATACATCTCTTCATAACGTTGGAATTACCCGTTTCATTGTTTACTAGGACTTTTTGAAACAGAACAAGAAGTAAAGTTGGTGACTCCAACGTTTTGAAGGAATTATATCAAAAGATACAGAGGTACATTGTACATACAATCCTTTCTTTGATTATAACCCATTATGGGAATAGGAATAAGCATACATTAAGTCGTTTTCTGCTCTTTGTATCCAATACCACAGCATTTTCATTGTTATAATCTCTGATAATGACAATTAACACTAGATTCATTGTATTAATGACAAATTTTGATAAAATATCTTATTTGGTAATAGAGAAGGATCAATCACAAGCATCTCATTCAAACTGAATCAATGATCAAGTTCAACTGATGGTTAGAATGTTCAGTTCAATAAACGCACGCCTTTAAGTTTACTCGAAGGTAAATATTATCAAAATCATGTCATAGGTCAGGTGTTCATCGTGGCGGATGATGATGATAACCTTCAAAGCTATTTTCCTCTTCCTTAGGAAACAGTGATCGTTGTGCTTGTCTTCGTGTCTACATTCTGTAGTTTATATCAATAGCTATTGACCAACAACATCTCAATATCAGCGATGACACTCTGGAACAGTCCTGATAGCGATCTTGAGTTACAAAATGGTCGTGATCACCGCGTTAAGGTAATTGCCGACGTGTTGTCATTGGGAGCTGGAATGACGCTTCATGTACTTGTATATGTCGTGTATAGAGCGTACAGTGAAAGTTCCACCTGCATTAGTTGTTGGCATGGTGTACGACCACGGTTGACTGATATCATGTCAGTGATATGTAATGACTAAGGACGTCAGCTGGTTTGTCAACCTATGGTGCTAACGTACAGATTGGCTTGGTTGGAATACTGGGTGTCGTTTGCAGCAGCGAAACGAATGACCCATCGCAAGGCCACACCTCCACTGTAATAATAGTTACGCTCCTCACCAGGAGGGAAGCCGAATCTTCCAGACATGGGGCGAACTCAAATTACTAAACCCGATAGTTATTATTTCCTTTAGTTATTTAGTTTCGCTATTGGTAAGAACAGTGGTGTCGACCAATAAAATCGAATGTGACTGAGTGCAAAATGAATTTTTCTTACTCTTCTTAATATGATGTGTCCACTACAGTTATGCAGAGTTAGTAGGCTCGAGTATGAAAATATCTACTTGAAGATATTTTTGTTTAGAGTAATATATTATCAGTGTGCTAAAACTCTAAACAAGAAAGTAAGGTTAGGACATCACTTAACGATAATTAAATCAGACAGTAATAACCAAATGGACGCGTTCGTTGGTGGCGTTATGTAGATTACTCCAAAGACAGTAAATGAATAATTTTTGCAGTTTTCATAATTATATAACCTAATCAAGTTAAAACTAACTTTAGACAAAGCTTAAGTAACAAACTGGTGCCTGTCTAATTCTAATTTGAAAATTACATAAGGTAAACAATTGAAAAACTCTAGCTTCTGGGAAGTAAGTAGCAAAGAGAAATCATAGTGAACAAATCTAAATCACTGTTAAATCACTTTAAAATCAATTACTGGTAACCTGTCAATCTTCTAAGACTTATCAGAAGTGTGAAATGGTAACCACTATGCAATTGTTCAAATTGGTCCCTTTTATCTCTTACTTTACGCATTGAGGTCTTTCTATATGTAATTTTTCTAGAAATAAATTCCCTCGTTATTTTACTACAATTCTGAAGACAGCTTGTAAAACATTTTAATTTTTCAAACAGAACATCACTACAAGTTGACGTACGTTTCCTGCGATATTATAATCCTTTCACAATTAAAGCTCAAGAATTGTTATTACATCCTTTATATAAAACCAAACGAGTCTTGATTTTCTTGTAATAATATTTGTTGTTTATCTTCATGTAAATGCAAAATAAATAAATACAACAATCTGCTTTGTACGCCTTTTGCTTCTACTACAAACAATGCGTAAACGGGTTTGAGAACCTCTGCTTTGACAATTCCTTATACTATAAGTATATATTTGGCATGTTTTATAGCTTACATTAATAACGACAGGGCCCATTTAAAAATCTTCAAATAATATATCTATCAATAACATAAATTTCTTAAAAATTCCTAAGATAATAATTATTTCTGAAACTACAAATCATCGAAACCTTTTCAAAACTGGTTTTGAGTTTGTTAGAAAGGGTCAGCCACGTTCCACAGAACTTTTGTCAAATTATTAGCGGTTTTGATGTGCGGCCTCCTAAAAACTAATGTCATTACCAAAGTAGAACAGGTAGAAATACGCGCACTTAAAAAAAATCCGTGGGACGAATTTCACAATATAGTATGAAACCTGTTCGAGCTGCGTGAGTTGGATTCGTGATAAAAATGACCTACTATAGTATTACCATCATTCCGCTTTCTAGAGTCAGTAGTAGTGTTATTGGTTGTGAATGGCTTTGGTGATGCAACTTCTTCTAACCGTCTCTTCTTCAAAAGAAACGTCGAGGTGAAACTCCGCACCTGTTATTACTGATTTCTTTTCGTAGTAAAACGCAATACTTTTACGCATATGGTATCGGGTGAATACATAAGTATAGACGTGAGAAATTGTTAACTTGGGAAATTTCATGTTTAACCGTTTCTACTAAAATATTACTTCTTAGTAAGCACAACCGTTACAGTACTACCTTTGGAATTCAGGAATTTTTAACAAACGACTCTAGGTTAGTTTGAAACACAGAAAAAATAGGTAAAGTTATGGCAAAGCAGGGAGACCACACGCAACGCGTTAACAAATGTACGTAACTTAGAAAAAGTGTCGTTTGCAAAGTATAAAGCAATTCTGGCGCCACGAATACGTGGTGCTGTTGAAAGTTATTTCTAGAATGTTTTCTTAAATAATTAACGCCATAAAGTTGGCACTTCCTGGAAAGAGAGGGAAAAAACGCAATTCAGGTTTCACTTGAGGCTAAAATACACGAAGTGTTTATTGTAAGATTAGGAAATATACAGGATATTCCGTGCTATTAAAATTTCCCCATTTATCACTTTTATTAAATGAAACGTTTCTGTTATGAGTTAGTTCTAAATTAAGAAAAGAAAGGAACGCTTTTCACGCTTAACTATTGTATTATTTTAAAGTTGATAGTGCTGGGGGGTATTTCATAAACAACTGCGTTGTTGTAATTATTTCTTGATCGTTACTCTGCAGTATAGGCCATCACGAAAATAAAATCAAGAGAAGAAAAATTTGAAGCATTCTAGATTGTATCAGGAAAGAATGGACTCTTTAGTACAGAAATATTTTTCTTGTCATTAATTAGCTTCATAATGTTTTAATTAACCTAATGAACGGAGGATTTGTTTTACTAAAATTTAATAATCACCAGAGACTAATGAAGAAACTAATCTCGAAACTGCTGTTAACTATCTGAAAGATCAGTTGTGTATTACTTAAATAAGTATAACAATGTTAATCATTTTCCAATGAAATAATCAGTCGAACATTATGAGTATTGAATTTTTCTACCCGTTTTGTTATTTCTGTATTCGTTGTACTTTTAAAATTTTTGGATTAGTATAGGAACTCTTCTTCCGGAAATTCATCAGCATTCAAATCGATCTCAAAGTCAATGATACTGAAGACTATAAAGTTCAGAAGTAAAAACTTCGTGCACTGCGAGATCCCTGTACCTATCGGTTGAACCTCTAATATTTTTACAAATTCACTCGAAGATTATTTTAACGAATTAAAGAAATTCTCTTTTGTCTATGGTTAGCAGGAATTGCAATAGACGCCCGATAGAAATTTTGTACAAACCAATAGTGCTCCTAAGACTCGACATTACAAATGCATTAGCAGTAGAAGGCCATATTTCTTATTGTTGAAAGTAACTTCATTTCACTCTTTGAGATGGTTATTCTCAAAAGTTTCTTAAAATGAAGATTTGGTCATCGTTCAGTTTCTAAAATTAGTAGGATTACTAGTCAGTTCTCGATTTATTTTTTGCCTCCCACAAAAGATTAGCTTTAAATCATATTTCGATTCTATTCTTCTCGGCCTTCAGTAAATTTTTCCATTGTTCATGTTCAGCTATGCTCAAATACCTTGAGCTAGGATAGAATTTAAGAAAGATTAAAGGATGATTTCTTAAATCGCTGCAATATTTTGACTCATTAGCGTTTTGTTGTGATGGATCTCAAGAAATTGATCTGGTCACTATAGGACAAAGAAAGGGATAAGTTAAACAGTTTTATACTCAGATTACTAAGAATTCAATTGTTGTAAAATAAAAACCAAAAACAATATCAGAATGACATTAAAGTATGACGTCAAACTGGAAAGTTAAATGGTAGTATTTATACTTGCATTACCAAACATAGAGCACTGCAATCTGATTAGGTAGCTTGACTATCTACAGGATGGTTCTTAGCTAAGACCCTTTCTATCCTTCGGTGTGGACCAAAATACCTCTAGTGGAGGCACGTCTCAAATTTCAACAATCACAGAAAACACATCTCAAAGTATATAAATAACCACGACAATCTCAAGCCAAAATAAAACACCCACCAGCCATTTTCCTACACAACACTGAAAATCTATTCTCCGATCTCAAGGAATTCTTGATACAACCCCTCTAGCTTATTTATAACAAAACAATTATCAATAATTTCTGCCAACCATTGAAACATGGCACCGACCCTGCATTTATCCACTGGGCTGTTGCTAAACTTTGCGGCATCTTTCCACTTGCCCTCTAACATCGGTTACAAGAAGAGAACCTCATCAATACCAATGAAGCTATCATATATTCAGAGGATCATCAGTGCACTCCCAGGATGAAAATTACATCATTCCCTCACACGAGCGCTACAGATTTTCATTTATCAACTTCAACCAAATAATACTAAGGAAAAGCTAAGAGCTTTTACAACAATCACTGCTTTTCTTCCGGGAGCAATAACCAACTATAAGGACCAACTTTACCAAAACCATGTGAATCAGAATCATTGATTGTCCACGTGTAACTACTGCTACATTATTTTTTGGAATGGGGATTGTGCTGCCGCGTTATGTCCTATTTGGATAGCGAGTATAATCAAGTCAAGTATCCTGAATCTGCGAAAAGGGTACCTATGATAGCCGTCCAATTAGCCATATTTACTAATACAGCTTGATTTAATATTTTGGTGACTCAAGCAAAAAAAAAATACAAAATACAACTGGGTCTTTAAAGGAATTTTGAGCAGATGAGAATTTTTAGATAGATTATGCCTTTTTTTCTTTCTTCTTCCTTTGCCTTTTATGATCTGGCAAAGTCTTAGTAATCTGGTTGCCAATATAGCACATGAGGCACATTATCCGATATCAGCAAGCTACAGTGATTCCACATATTGTTTATGAGCTGACAATGGTGGTTGTATGGCATAGTAGGGAATACAATGTACAAATAACCTTGGAAGTTGAAGTTAACAAATTTTTACAAGTAACAAATCTTCATCAAATTAATTTTTAAATTATGCTTTTAGACACTTTCAGACTGATCAGTCTTTGCAGTCTTTCTCCAGCCAATGAGACCTTTTGGATCGTTTGGAATCTTCGGGCCGTTTGAGTTTTGAACAAATCGGACTCTTCGAACTTGTTGGGATTTTTGGGCAAGTTGAGCTTTGTGAGCTAGTCAACAGTTTTTTAATTATTATCCTGTTACACTGTAGACCAGTGGTCTTTGTAAAGTGAAAGGTAACAGTGCGGGAATGAAAAAGTAACAATTAACAACTGAAACGTACTATCACAATGTACTAAAATGAGTTATCTTTTAGACTTTTCTCGTCTGAGCCCAAAGCATGATTGAATCGTAGCTGAATTTAAACAGTAAAAAGACAAAAAATGAAATAAAGACAGAAAACTGTAAAGAAATTCAATCGCTGTCTTTAAAAAGCAGAAAGCACCCAAATTCCCACTGTAATAGCTAAGATTAGTCTAAAACTTTAAAACCTCTGTTTTGAAATCAGTTTTGTTTTTCTGGAACTTTAATGGATCAAGTTCTTCAAACCAACCAATTTTAATCAAAGTATAGGGCGTTCGGATCGTTTGGAGTTTATGAATCAACTGGGCTCTTTAAGCCTGCAGGACCTTTTCGGCCAAATGAGCATTTTAGATTAGTAGAATGGGCTTTAATTTAGCAACACATCTGTTAATCTCGTGTGTAGACATAATCACTAACCAATTAATTCAATTGAAAATTAAGTATGTCTTCATTAATAACGCAAATAAAGATATCACCTAGCCGCACGCAACCGTTTTTATATCGGCATGTTATGATGGTCTTTTGCTACAATATAGATAAGTTAGGGAATGGAATCAAGTGTATAGCAAGGTTTATCACTGCAAAGTGTCAGGATTCTAGAATCTATAGAATTCGATAATAACAATCGGGATATAATTGATGAGATATCTTGAATCGGTTATATTTTGACCAACTAACTAGTTGCCTATCATTGCATTAGACAAACAAAAACTATATCATAAACATGCGGTAGTAGTAAAAAAAAAACGAATGAATTACATTCTAAGTTTCGTAAACACACCTTGCAAGGTAAGACACAAATTCGATAATTCTAAAAGAATTTTAGATGACTGGTTTAAGAATTAAATTAATGGCAAGAGATACACACCTGCCTTTAGGTTTTAAATTTCTGTATTATGTGTTGAAGTGTTTAGATGTGAATTTTTTCACAAAGAAAACAAAATGGCAAATCAGAGTTAACGGGAATAATTTGGGAAAAGCAGAAAGAATTTGTTACGAAAACACTTTAAAGTAATTTTTTGCCAACATTATTGTTTGTCATTGAAATACAAAGAAAGCAAATTTATTATAATTAAATACTGCTTTGAATACATAAATATTATTATTACTTTAATTAAGTCTATTCAAAATAAATCTACGATTTATTATAAAATACCTGACAGTATACTACAGTAGGCATAAGCAATAAAATATATGGTGCAAGTCCCTTCTAAAGAAAAAAGGAAAGTGACTGTGTACATACGATTGATTATATTGATTAACATAATATCAAAAAAGTTGTTTTTGTTATTATTTATTGAATTAAAATGTGTGTAAGTTGTTCGCCTTGTCAGCGACCCTCGCTAATCCTAAAGAGAACAGGGCGCCACTACAAATTAATTAAAAAATTATTTTACATTCCTTTTTATACTTATTATGTACCATTTACGTTTGTTTATTAAGTAAAAAATGGAAAGGTTTAATAGGTTTAAATTATTTCGTTTTCTAGATTAAACGGTTAAAAACAATCCGGTCAGTTTTGTCCATTCACTCAACTTAAAAACAAAATGTAAATATAATTAAATAATAATACGCTTTTTTCGGTTTTTTTTTACAAATTCAGTTCAGGTCATGTGGTTTAATAAAATATGGCAAAAGGGTGTAGCATTTACATAAACAAATGACTTTTTCAGTAGCAATATTTGTTATTCTTGATTATTATTGGAGCGCTTCTGCAGAGAAAGATGGTGTAGTATACGAGCATTAAGACATCTACAGTAATCAAAATTTAAAAACGCGTACTGGGCAGATAACATCTTGGCAATAAAAAAAATTAAAAATTGTTACAAATAAATGCATAGACAGTGGACATCACAAACGAGGTG
>VTPC01090719.1:51990-160637 GCA_011009095.1 Ignelater luminosus
ATCATCAACTCTTTGCCCTACAAAATTGATTTCGAATAATCATTAAATAAAACTCCTAAATGCCCAAATTGTCAAAGCTTGAGCCAAAATGCCCAAAACAAAAACGAGCAAAAAATGAAAAGAAGTTTGCGAATGAACAAAAGTTCTAAGAAGAAATCCAAGAACTTATTATAGCTGACAACGATATGGACATTGATGAAATCAGCTAAAACATTTCTGATGATAAAAATGCTGCTTGCATATTTTGTGATGGCCATTTTCCAAAAGATCTATGGGAGCCAAAAAAGACTATTACGTATGTAGGTTTTGCCGTTAATTATTTTTAAGGAAGGCCCATATTTCACTATGCCACTGTCCAAAAACATGACTAGTTTGCAAGTTTTATCTTGAATCACAGTATTTTTCTGCTTTCACGGAGCAAATTAGTTCGGATGTTGCATTTTGTTTCTTTAATAAAGTGCTTCGCACCACGCTATTTGACAAGTTGCATAATTTCCAGTTGTACACGTAGAAATGTTTTCTTCAAGAGATAGAACCTCAATTACAAGTTAAACAGCACAGTCCCTTTAATTTACTTGTTTTAAGATCCTAAGATTCGATCAACAGAAGCTAATATCAAACGAAAACTAATTAGAGTAAACAGATGTAGATATCAAAGAAATTAAAATCGACAGACTAAATATATTTTCTTTTATTAGTAGGAAAACTAGAACTATTTAGAAATTTTACAATTCGAAGACTTTTTAGGTGAGATCTCAAAGTTTTAAAGATTTAGAGATTTTAAAGAAAGCAAAATATGAAAAAGCCTTCAAGACAAGCATTGCTTTGGTATTATTGACAATGCGAAGATTCACAGTACAATTAAAAACAATCAAGTAAAACAATACGACCAACAGCTTCAAATAGTCTTGGAAATTCCAGAATTAGTCATTTCGCAGTGAATCAAGAGAGAGTTTGCTGTATTATAAGTTTGATTTTTCATTTTATACAATAAATTTTGTTTAATTTAATAAATTTTGAAGTACCCTGTAAATATATAACATTTGTTAAAAATTACTAATACGAATTGAAGATTCTATACAATGGAATGTCTGGTGAGAGCGATAATGACTTAGTGCCGTAAATCTTATCATTATCATGTGTACGGTCCAAACATACTTTTAACAATTCAATTCTAGGTTTTGAGTTTTAAAAACGCAAAAATATTTTATGGATTTTTTCGTGGGCCAGTTTGTTCTAGATATTATTTAGGTCTAAAGCAATTTTGTATAAATCACTTGGCGCTCAAAGATAAATATATTTAAGTTTGAATTGGGAATTAAGTATTTTCTTTGTTTTAAGTTGTAAACCCAACCCTTCTGAGTTAAGATTTTTGGAATTTTTATTAAGAGCTTCTTTTGATTTGTTTTTTTTTTAAATAAGTTTCAGGATATTTATTTGATTTGCTCTCTACTGTATATTGTTTACTCAAAGTAGGATAATATGGAAAAAGTCACAAAAAGCAATTGATGCAAAAAATTGCAGAATAAGTAATTTTAACATAAATCGAACAGCATTCAAAAGAAGATTTTCTTGAAATTTTATAAAAATCTGAAACTTTGTGCATTATAATATGTTGTGTCAGAAAGAAGCATAATTTCAACATTGGTTTCTCATCACGAATGCAAAAGAGAAAAAGCTTATTGCCCTATCTTGAGAATAAATTAAAACGTTCAGAGATAAGCATAAATCTTTGAGATATGAGACCAATAGTTGAGTTAATCAATATTTCTTCTTATTAAAATTTAAGTTAGCACTTTCTTATTATCCGAATTACATCAAATACTGTATAGTTTGCAACAGATAATATTTTAGTATGTTCACGTAATAGAATGTAAAATGCCATAACTGCCATTTTGGCAAAAAGGTCAAAATTACTAGTTTCTCAATATGTAGTATCAATATCCAATTATAACTAGTCATACGCCCTACTGTCCTCCCTGCAATCCACTATCATGCGTATCAGTTGCGATATATTTGTTTCCCTTTACGACCACCCCTTATACTCCCCTAGTTAAACGGTTCGATACATCATTCCATTCGTCTAATTCGTCTGTTTCGCTGATTCAGTAAAGAAACAAAGAAATAAAATGATACGCAAGAATTAGAGCGACATTTTAGATATCTTCTACTTTATTTTCGAATTATGTACCTACTATGTATGTAATCGTGAAAAATGAAAGTAAACTCAATATTATCAGATTTTGTGGTTAAGCTAATTGTAACGTATAATAGAATACACATTCATAGTATACTTTAACGTCATTGCGTATGGTGAAGGATTATTACACAATTCTTTCACATTTTTAAGGCGGTGTCAATGTGACCGGGCCCGTGGAATGCGTTGTCGTCCTACATCACTAAGTTTCTCCGGAGTTAAAACCGCGACCTCGCTCCCAACTTTCCCCATATTCTAAGCAAGCCTCGTCAAATTACATACTGCGTATGTTAACAATAGCTGCATCCTATTCTGGTACTTAAAAGTGGGTGTTGTATGCGACATATGTAGAGAGATCAATCCTAAACGTATTATGAATAAAATTCAGACCGAATGTTGTAACCTTGCCCCAACAAGAAAAGAAAAAACACGAACTTTGTAACAATACCTTTCACATACAATGTACTTAAGTCACACAATAAGAATTATTTTAATAGTAATCGCATATGTGTATATGTATGCATGTGTGTTTGAGTGTGCGTGGATAAATGTTACAAGCTATTTTGGGCGATGCCAACGCTGTTTTAAAAAGTCGATTAAATATATACTACTACGGCTTAATTTTATTGAGTGAATGGAAAAACGTTACTTAAATTAAGGCTACGTGTCGTGGTTTAAATTATAATTTAGTAACTAATTCAAGAATTTATGATTAACACATCATAAAGGATAATTATGGGTTAAAAATAAAATTAAGGCATCAGATACTTAAAGATAAGGATATAAAAATATAATGGGATTGGCAGTTAACCTACTCGGTTTTTAATTTTTAATAGTGTCAGTCCGGTTTTGTGTGGGGATGTGGATATGTGTGTATGTGTACTTTTTTATTTTTATTTTTATTTTGGAAATAGACTCATAAACGGTAGTCATTAAATTTTTAATACAGTTTTAGAAGCCCATTTTTATTTTAAGAACTCACGTGTTTTGCAAGCTTAATTGCAAATAACAAAAAAAAAACAGTAACGTAAGGCAGCTATTATTTTTGTAGCATACTTTACGTTCTATTTGCATTTTTATTTATGGATGTGTAGTTCTTGTGAACCGTACACTCAGCACTTGAAGTTTTTAAATTTGTCACGTTATAGGTTCATATAATACTGAAATTCACATCTGGACGGGTTCGTTAAATTAATTCTCTAATTAGTTAAAATTAAGAACCAAATTAATTAACTGGAAGCGAAAGTATGAAGTAACTAGTAGTTGGCATAGACTGTCTAGAGAGATAACTAAAACCGTATTTTTCAAACTTCATTTCAGTAGTAATAGTTACACCTTTCTCTGATTTTTGTTCGATTGTATTATATTTTCAATACATCAACCTTACAACATACTACAAGAGTTTATCGTGCTTTTGATACGTTGCCGTCGCATTAGTCTGTGAGTTATTCATTTAATTTGTATTTATATTGCACTACTTTTAATTATTTATCCAAATTCCCTTTATAAGACTGAATACAGCTGCTTGGTATTTGTCTACAGGGACAAGGCTTTGAGTATCAAAACATATGCGTTTGCAAAAGAACGAATTATTTTGGCAACATACACTTCTTTAGCATCTTATCAATTGAGATTCAAACAAATAAATTAGGGACCCAGATATCAATTATCAAAGTTAACATCCAAATAGAATTTTGAAGCATTAACGTAAAACTTTCGGAAGTTAACTTACATATTGTTTTAATACTCAGAAACTGCCAGATTGAACTTGACCACAGAGAACTTGTCAAAAAATTCGCACCAAATAGGGAAAACATGAAAAAGTGATCAAAGTGTCAGAGCTTTTTTATTAAATCTTCAAACAGCTTGATAGATCATCACCAAATAAAAAAATGTTACTTCTTTATATTCTGAAGAAAAAAAGCGGTGTTAGACTTTGACAGTTCTTATGCAATTTGGAGGTAGGAATTTGCGTTTTGATTTTTATGGATCGTTATATTATTGAGTTTTATTTCTAAAAAATATTTAAAGTAAGACAATTCTTTTCTGATCTCCTAATTCTCAAACTTACAAGATAATTTTTCCTGATTTTTCATGTTTTCGATCCACTGTTAAATGTTTTATCATAATTTTCAGTTTCTCTGAATTACATTACTAAATATTTAATTTTTTTGGGAATAGACAAAAATTAGTAAAAGTGTGTGTGCAGAGTTGTTGCACATGCAGGTTAAAAAAAATCAAAAATAAGAACTCTTCTTGTTTAGAGTGAACTGAATAATACATGATACTCGCCCAGATATAGAACTCATGGATTACTGAGGTTTATCAGGCAAACCATATTGTTGCGTGTCTTTAGGAGAACCTTAGAAGAAACTATTAGGGCAGGAGTAGTTACCCTCTAATTAATTTTGGATCACTTTCAGAATTTTCTAAACGTAGTAGCTAACCACAAAAAGGTAACTTTTCGTTGGCGCTAGGAGATACAGGCAAATGGGGCATTTTGAAAGCTGCCTTTCCTTGATAAACACAGCAAATCAAAAACAACTTCCATTGGTGCTGAAGCAGTATTTGATATCCTTATCAAAGCTGGATAACTGAATGGATCAATTTACAACAGACAAACTACGAAAACACATCATGCATACTATGAACATTTTTAGAAATGAAATTACCAAAAAGCAGTTACCAACAAAGACTTCAAACGTGCTCATTACGCATGCCTCAATTGATCAACCAAGCGTTCGACTCTTACTTCCTGAAATGTAACTTTTATGTTGTGGTTTAGATAATGTGCATTGCGATAGTTTCAATTTGTTTCCTAAGTAATAACCAGGCTTAGGACCATGAGTAATTTTTTTATGTTTTTGATTTGTAGCTGAGGCTGAGGCTTCAGGTCGCAATTCCCTTGAACATCGTAGCTTTAACTACCATGGTCATTTAGCCAATTTCGAGGTTTTCCAACCCCGGTAGGTAGTTTTAATGTGTAACTCATCGTAGTAACACGGGTTCCACTGCTTTACATCCCTCCCAGAGGATGGCATCTTTTTAAGATTTTTTCTGCGTGAGAAATCTCACGACCTCGGCCGGAAATCGAACCCGCAACCATTGGGTTGATAGTCAGATGCGTAACTATCAAAGCCACCAAAGCTCCTCCATGAGTAATTGTCCTTAGATGAGTGACCAACCGTAACTCAAATTAAGTAGACAAGAGTTGACATTAAAAATGGGCGTTTTTTAAGATTATCTTCAGCACAATGTGTTCGACTGAAAGTTAAGAAAGTGAGAGAATGCAAAAATTAATATTTTCAAATATTTCTTTATATAATGAAAGCCTCCAGTGCGTTGTCAATGAGTGTTATTTTATCTATATAAGAATGAAGCAAAAGTAACCTGCTGATGATAGCGTAAGTAGTTCAGATGAACAGTACCCCGTTAGTTAGTCTATTGTTATAGTTTGCCGTCAATATTGTGACAATGACATACAGGGCTTTCTTGTTTTGTTCACAGCCATGCCTTAGAGGTGTAATGATTTTTGGAACTGCATGGTACAAACTGATACCGGCCACTAGAATGCATGAAATTTTAGAAATTGGACTCCCCAAGAAAACTTACTGGCCAAGATATTAAAACTTGATTAAAGCTAACTAACTATAAACTTAGCGAGCATATTAACATCCTCAAAAGCAACTTTGATGCTTACTGCCAATGCATAGACTGACAACTGAATAAGGAAGTTCTGTACGTCATTATGGGCAGAAACCTATTTTGTGTTCAGATAAATCTATTGTGGTTTATGGAACACCTAAATTTTAATTCATACATTGCTATAGTTTAAATGAGCAGTAACGGGTATGTCGTAATTTTCAAATTCAATTTTTTATTGTAATTTCAAATTATCTCATTGTTACTCTGAACTGATAATATAACCAAATCTGTAGTCTGGGATCTCATTGAATATAAAGGGTTTTCCAATAAGAGGTGTTATTTTGAATAGCCCGCTATTTCGGTAGATGTCACTTTTGAAGCTATCATTTTTTGACATTTGACAAGTAGAAACTACGCCATTAATAAATATGGAACGATACACGCTTCAACAACGCATTGAAATTATTAAAATTCACTATAAAAATGGTGAAAATTTGGCAGAGACGGTTCGTAAAACTCGAACATTTTTGGGTCACCCTGAAGCACCTTGTCGGACCGCAATACAGAAATTGGTGAAAAAATTCGAGCTCTTGGGACAAGTTAGTGATGTGAAGAATAAAACCCGTGCACGTCGCTCAAGAACAGCCGAGAATATTGCTGTTGTAGCCGAAAGTGTTAAAGAAAACCCAGGTTTGTCCATTCCTCGTCGTTCTTTGGAATTAGCCATT
Organism: Ignelater luminosus; assembly: GCA_011009095.1. Lineage (NCBI taxonomy): Eukaryota > Metazoa > Arthropoda > Insecta > Coleoptera > Elateridae > Ignelater > Ignelater luminosus. Next base: position 58,561 of record VTPC01090719.1, read on the forward strand.
CCACAAACGTCATTACACCGTATTTTGCATAAAGATTTGGGTCTTAAGGCTTATAAAGTCCAGTTAACACAAGAACTCAAGCCGGCCGATCATCAACAACGTCGTGTCTTTGCTGATTGGGTCGTTGAAATGCATGAAAATGATCCAGAATTCCATCGAAAAATCATCTTGAGTGATGAGGCCCATTTCCACCTCGGTGGCTTCGTCAACAAGCAAAATTGTCGGATCCGGGGCTCAGAAAATCCAAGAGTTATTGTTGAAAAGTCTCTCTATCCTCAACGTGTGACTGTTTGTGCGGTTTATGGTCCGGCGGAGTCATTGGACCTTACTTTTTCGAAAATGAGGCTGGAGCAACAGTTACGGTGACTGGATTGCGCTATCGAGAGATGATTAACGATTTTTTATGGCCGGAATTAGATGGTATTGATCTGGACAACGTTTACTTTCAACAAAGCGGCGCTACGTGCCACACAAGCAACGAAACCATTGATCTTTTACGGAAAAAGTTTCCGGACCGTGTTATCTCTCGAAGAGGTGATCACAATTGGCCACCGAGATCTTGTGATTTAACACCTTGCGACTTCTTTCTTTGGGGCCACGTGAAAGAGAAGGTCTACGCCAACAGCCCAGCGTCGATTCAAGACCTCAAAGATGGAATTCGTGAGGCTATCGAGGACATAGGGCAGCCACTTTGCGATTTGGTTATGGAAAATTTCATGAAAAGGATATTGTCCTGTAAGCGTGGTCGTGGTGGTCATTTGCCTGATGTTATTTTCCACTATTAACGGCATACCTTCCTCTTTATAATGAAATAAACATCCGATCATTTATATTAAAAAATGGCACTTTTCTTTGAATATCAAAATAACACCTCTTATTGGAAAACCCTTTACAGTAAAGCATGGCCTCCACCAATAATGTTACGTACACAACACTAAGGTTTGCAAACCATGTATGTAGGTAAATCTAAAACTCTACAACACAATATGGGTTATTTCATTTATTAAATGTTAAATAAACTAAATAGACGTTTTTGGAGTCCACAAATCTTGGCAACACCTTATAGTATTGATAAATATAATTCATAGAAGAACAAAGAGATGAATAGATTCCAATGTTAGGTCACCTTCTTCAGATAATGTTGGTATTCAGTATTTGATGGACAATAATAAAGTAAACACGTGGTTTGTTTGCGTACATTCATGTGTTCAGATCGTGATGTCTTTGATAACTTTCTTATGGTTTTCTTTTTATTCTTCGAATACTCATTACTATTAGTTCCCTTAATAGTAGTATGTAGTATATTGTCGGTTTTTCTTAGATTTACAATATTTTGTTGTTAATAAAATTATTAGTGTGCAAAGCTAACTTTGTGCCATTCAGATGTAAATTATAAGAACTTGATTTGATTAGTGGATCATCCCAGAAAGTTAACGCTATAATTTTAGCAATTTTAACCGATTCACTAAACCTTCAGAAAATATTCATGTCAGTTATTATTGTATTAATCACCAGATTTCAAGAAAATCAACCGATAAAATCATCTAATGCTCGTATATTATAGGTAAATTCCTCATCATTAAACCGCAGATGTTTGCCAACACAACATTATGAGGCAATACCTGAGTGAGTCATATTCAGGTTAGATATGAGCTTTACATTCTTCGCATTTCTTTTATTATGAAACATAAAAAAATTCATCATTTCCTGATAAATTTCAAAAGGCAGAAAGAGACTTTCAGAGGAAATATCTAAATACTCGTACATGTATGTCGTGCTATCATTTTAATTTGCGTGCAATTAAACACAGTGGTGTTCACAAAGAACACAATCAGCTTCCGTATAATAACAAGTTGAGTAATTAAAGCTATAAAAAGTAATTAATTGAAAAGCTGCTATCTTGCATGATTCAGTTTCAAACGAACGTCCATAGTACTTAATTTTTAATTTTTATTATTAAAAGAGTATTATTGTAGTTCAGCCTGTACTATTCTCTTTCTATTATTTCAACTGTAGTTTTTAATTAAAAATTTTTTGTTACTGATTAGTAATTTATTAGTTTAATTATTTATAATTGTAATCGATTAAAGTGGGTAGAATTTAATAAAGTATTTTAATTACGTTTCTATGAGAAAATTATTCATGTTAAATATGTCTTACAAAGATAATTTCTTATGTGTGGATTAGAATATATGCAACTTCAGTGTTATTGAATAGAAAATAAATTAAAAGACTTGGCAGACTTTTGAGCTTCGTAATTAACTACAAAACGCATTTGAAGATTTCGTTTTGTTTACTGTATCATAAAATAAAGAAAATGTATTCGTCTATAACTCAAAATTAATTTTATGGAATCTTCAGTTCCTGCTTAAAGGAACATAAAAGTAAAAATAAACTAACTGAACTCAACATAGGCGTTACAATAGTCTGCAATAAAAGTTTTAATATCCATGTTAGTATCAATAAAAACAAAAGTGTTAAATACATTTGCAAGGGCAATTATGGTTATTATTGATGACAAAGAAACTATTGTAAAGTCATTTTTATTAATATCATGTGGGTGTTTCGTAACGGATTTGCAGATGAAAAAATTAAAAAGGAAGAACAATCATTTCTCTGTTTCTTTTAGGTTCAGTAACCGAACTTTGAAAGATTGCTTTAATACCAATAGGAACACAAGTTAATTTACTAAATAAATACATTTGCAAAATGACTTCCTCACAGAATTCCTTATAGAATCACTTTTGGAACAAGCAGGTATTTGATTTTTGGTGCTTAGTATTTACTTGTGTTTCTTATTTAATGCAAAGTCGTTAATGTTCGATATTGTTTTTGTAGTTTTTGAGAAGTCTTTGATAAATCTATTCAATTGTTGATGTATGGATATTCTGACATTTCATGTTCTCAGATAGTTTTTTAGTATAGACAATGATAAGTAGATCTTCACGAGAAGAAGATGACAAACACGATACAACTGAATGATATCAAAAACTAGTAAGTTACAATTATGCCAAGAATAGGACTGTTTGAAATTTAAGAGAATCAGAATAAATTGTTCATTAAACTAAGTCTTAGTACTAGTAATACTGTTACTAAATTATTGTAATATCACACTCATTAATCCTTAAATCAGAAGAGGAACTGTCTTGCACATTGTACATAGTGTCACGGCAAAATTAGCTTACTTTGTTCTTCATTAAGGCAAATTCGGTTTCGATTAACTCATCCAGCTTTTGGTAGATACCTTTTTAAGGATTTTATCCTCGTAATGCACATTACAATAAAGTACTCGAGAAATTATCTTCTTCTCTTGTTATTATAATTGTTTGTTGTTCCTGCGTTCTTTTATTGCCCATACCTAACTCATGCCCAAAGCTTCCTAATAAAGCTAGTCCGGTAGGTATCTGTAGATTATCTCTAACCTACTAGAATTCTTATAGAATCATTTCTTGTAGAGACAGTACAGTGCAGACAGTACAGTACAGATATAATAACGTAAGGAATCGTCTTTAAAAGGGAATTTGAAGATTTTCACTATTCTTTTTCTTATAAAAGCCAAGTCAGTTAAGTACGCCAAAGACTTATACTGACTCAAAGCAGAGATACGCCAGACCTTATTTATGTTAGTTACCAAGTAAACTGCAAAATCTAACGTCTAATACGCAAAGTAGATTCATCCTGTGTAAATTTCTATATACATAGGAATTTAAGACAGAGATTCTCACCAATCATTTTTACAGTTAGGTTTGAAAAATCCAGGCAAGTAATTAGAAATACATGCAGAATTTGGCAAACAAAATGGTTTGGCCAAAACTATCTCTGGGTAATAACGCGTTGTTGTACCTTCCTCTTTTCACAGTATACCACACCTAAAGACGCAGAAGGATCCTTTCTTACCTATTCCTGTAATCTTGAGAAAACTTTACTGAAGCATCCTTGCTGAACAAATCTTTGGAGAGTTGATTTATATTTCAAACTCTGATGTTTTTGTCTAGCTGCCTAGAAGCCGTATTCTGAATCAAAGATTCCTTTATTTTTTGAATTCACAAAATATCCACGTTCTATATTTTGTGCACTTGTCAGGTTTTTCTGCTATAAATTCTTTTTACGAAGTGACCTTATATTAAAAACTATTTAATTTATAAAAAGTAAAAACAAATTTGCTATCAATCAGGCTTCTTTTGTTTATCGCATTAAAAGGAAAAGTGTTTAGAATTCATCAAACTCACTTGTGAGAAATAAAGCTACGCCATCTATTGGATTGTTTTTCAGTTCACACACTATCAAACAGACTCGATTAATTGATCTCGGTTATTTTCTTCCCTTCTTTGATGTAACGACAACTTTCTACCCTGCACCACTACAACTCCTTCAGATCATCTTGATCAGATCTTTGAAGAACTATCCATCGTAGCAGTGCTCTGTTTAAGCTGTTTAGAAATTTTTATTGGTAACAAATAATTTTTGTTCAAGAAGTAGCCAAGTCTTTAAATGAAGAATTTGTTTTAAGATTAAATAGTATTGCTACTTTGTAGGGGTAGATTGTAAAACCGTTTGGTTACTGTATTTTGCTTTCTCATTAACAAAACAGTAGGACGAATGTAGTTGTGATTTTTGATCAGAAGATTAATTAAAATTAACGTCCTTTAATTTGAGATGCTGTAATGTTAAATAACAGTTTTATTCAAATAATGTTTGCACTCTCCACCGGTTCTGTTCGCGGTTGTCCTATGAATACAGCAGAGTATTAGCAGTTGCAACGATGACTGTAGGGAACGCTTAAGGCTACATTCTCAAACAGGTCATATACAAAAAAATTGTAGGTCTTGGACAAATATAGAACAATTTGGATCATCGTACAAATACCGTAAAATGAACATAACCCAGAATCTTGTAACTTCGTTACACTGTAATATAATTCTTAATTTTACTGGAAACTAATAAACTGTATACGTAATTAAACTAAAGAAAGAGCGAACCCAATTACATAGCTATCAGAACAATACAAGATTTTGAAACCTGTTTTGTACTTCAGTCATAGAATTGAGAAAAACTGCGTGGATGCTATTGTAAAAGCAAATAATGTTTGATTAAATACCTTAACGTGTGTATACTACTGTAATTTTTTAACTTTAATTTTTAATTAATTTTGTAACTGTTATTCATCCAACTCAACTTAGTGGTAATAACTAATTATGTTATGAAATATCACTTATTACAAAATAACTTGGTATTTGGTAAAGGGACATGCATATCTAGCATGATTAAAAATGAATGATTACTGAAGAAGTTTTCAGCTGTTGAAAAATAAAGAATTACAGATGGTTGTAAGGATAAATGATAAATTAAGTCATAATAATTATAAAAATTATATTGCAAAGGTACTCGCCTACTCGAACATTTTACATAAATTGCATTTAATATTCCATCTTTATAGTAAGGAATTTCTGTAATTTCAATATTTAAGTGTTCGCTGTCAAGAACGATAAATATTCTCATTTAACATAAATATACGTTATATCCAACAAACTTAACAATTATAATGATAGTGTACTAATTACAGAATTTCAAAATTCCAAATTATTGTGTCGGCTGGATAGAAATTCTCATTTAATATAAAAATTAGAATGCAAATAATATTACGACATTTTGACAAAATTAAGAACCCTACAAATCTTAATTGCAAAGTACGTATAATTCACAAAATTATAATTTTAAGAAGAAATCTAAAGAACTTTTAATTGGACCTAAGCACTAATTAATAATTAGATTGGATAAAAAATTTGTAAAAGCTGATTGATATCTGTGAGCATACCTAAAATTAATCGATTAATTAATTATTCGATTATAGATACTATAAAGTCTATTGAAGATTAGAGAAAATACCAATTTCTTAATTGATCCAACGTTATAGCTTCTACATTTTTGCGACTCCATAAAATAATAATTAAGAATTAAATTTTTCACACCTTTGAACTTTCCAATTAGATCAAAATATTGGAAACCTTAAAATTCCATTCACTACTTATTATTAACAATAAAAATCTTTAATTAAGACAAATTTATATAAAATAAATCACTAATTGGATACAAATAAGCATATTGATTGATTTAGTGGTTTTTATGTTTGTTCTATACGAAATTAAAATATTGAATTATAAATTTAAATAGAAGAATAAATTGTAACTTTTAATAATTAAATTCTTAAGTAATTTACGAAAAGTCGAAAGATAATCTATAAATTACCAATTCTTAGTTGAGATAAGAATCAAAGATTTGCAAGAAGTTCAGAGGGTTTCCACTGAGGGCGTATCTAAACAGCACCACGTGTTGAGACGCATGGCGCCTCTAGCCATTATGGCGTCGGGACGCAAGCGTCCATTGCACGCGTGTCTACTCTTTAGAGAGGGGATAGAGTAGTGATAAAATGGATACAAAACATTCAATATCTCCACGTGCAAATGATTTTCCCGCCTTTTCTGTTCGTTTGGCAAAATATACATTCTTGAGCAGTTTCTATAAAAAGAAACGAAACGCAAAACATAAAATATTGATAATTTTTTCCAAACTGTTTAAAAACCTGTTTTTTTATTTTATTTTTTTTTTATTAAATATTGTGTATTATATTTATAAGAATTTTATGTAAAATTTATCCAATTTAGAATTCTATTAATAGAAAATTTGCAATTTTAATATTTTATTTTTGTGTTTTAAATATAATAAAACTTAATTTAAATATTCATTCAATAAAATTTAAAAAAAGGAGGAACAGGCAAAAACGATGGCTTAACAAATGCAGTATGTGTAGTGTTGAATCGACAATTAAACGGAATATGCCGCGTCATCGATGACATGAGGGCACCGGAAGTGCTCGTGACCGCCATAAGCTGCTTGCTGGTTTTATGATATAGAAAAATTTGCATATGCATAGAGAAAAAAAATTCATTGATGCATGACGTCAGCAAACAGTACGAATTTCAACCACCCAGTGGGCTTCATGTATTATTTTGGCACACCCGGTTTCTACTATCTTTGTAGGAATCAATTTTTAAACATTTGCTTGCAGTTGCAGAAAAAATTAAAATAAACTGTTTAGCATAAAAAATGCGTTCATTTGAATCCTGTAAAAGAATAAAGAATTAGATTATCTAATTTGTAACTGAAAATTCATGCAAACATTAAATAATAATGTTGGACGTTGGTATTACAATTTTTTTAAAATTACGTCATCTGCAGTAAATAATAAAAATTTATAATTAAGAAATTGACAAACTGGCAAAAATAGATAATTAGGATTACATTAGGATCAAGATATCAGAATTTTAAAATTGCTATACTACTTAATTAAATTAATTTATATTTGATTAAATTACTACTTCATATATGTAAATTAGGATATCACCTACAATTATTGGTAGTAGATTCACATTTTTTCCACCATTCAATTAACTTTATTGCGTTTTACAGTGGCTTGTAATAATTTTATTCCTTATAACTGACTTGTTTTTCTCCTATTGATGTGTCCACAAACAAGGCTTGATTTTGAACCCAACTACTGTTTACATGCAAAAGTAACCGCATATACCTACCGAGCCAAAGATGAATATTCCTTATAAGGAAATAAAATAGTAGAAATGGCACATAAATTCTACAGAACCCGTAAGAATATTTTCAATAAAGAATAATAAAGAGTTCCGAAATAGAAATGATTCTGATCAAATGCAAAAATATCTTTCTACTAACGGTTATCATTCTATTACAATCGATACATTGATTAGGAGAAAAACGAATGTAATTTAAATTATTCTCAGAGAGTTATGATGTATTTTAGAATAAGGGACGCTTTTGTTAGTTTCATGTCGTGCCAGTAGTAACTAGGAGACAACTTCAAAAAAGTCTTGGAGGATCTAACGCCAGATTTTGCCAACTCCAAGGTTTTAAAAGGTAGCACTCAATCCATGTTGTAGATCAATTTATTAGTAATCTAACTGTGCTCAGATTAATTTTAAAATATGTGTACTGTGAATAATCGCAGATTCTCAAGGATAGTTGATCTAGATTCTAGATCAACCAATTCAATACAATCTTTCTAATTGTGAAATTTCGTTTTTTATTTTTCATTTCCTCCGTTTTGCATTTTTTTTCTTATCTTTATTGTGAAACATATAGCTTTTCCCTTACTATAGGTATAACGTAGCCTTTTTTCTTCAGAATTTATTGAATCTTCACGTATTAAAAAAATGAATGGTTCTGAGTTAGCAAATTTTAAGGAGCTCGAATGCATGTCGCCCGTCTTTTATAGCTACACTCTGTTCTATTTACACTATGCTAAGTGATTAGCTTCTTTTCTCACACTTCTTGCAATATGCACATTATCAGAGAAAACCAAGTAATGTTTAGCGTTGCGCTTCCTTTCATTTAAAACAATTACCAAGAATAAATGGAAATGGGAGAAATCCCTCCAGAGCTTCATTTTGTCTCAGAAAGAAAACAACATTGCGAATGAATGATTGTTTCATATCGTATCAAACCTTCTTTGCCGTAAGAATATTAGTAGAAAATTTTGATCAAGTTCGTCAGTTTTGGACACAGATTCTCATTATCATTAGAAGTTGGTTGTGTCAAGTATCTTAAGACAGTTAAAGACGACGACTAATAGGTTATTATTTTCTGTTTTCATTTATTAGCTTCTTGTAAAGTGATGAAACCATCAAAAATGTGGTACTATCAAGCGTCAAGCGGCAATGCCATGCCTCCGATTTTGCGAATAAATAACTTTGAGTCTTCTAGTTTCCAAAAATGCCAGACGACTTTTACTTTTTTTACGGTCAAAGAAAAAAAGCACAGAGAAGCATTGTTTTTATGTGCATTACCAATAATCAAGAGGGCCCTACTATTAGCAGTCATTACTATACCATTTCAATCTCAAATTGGGACAAATCAGCTTGACATTCAGTTCAGATAAGTGTCAATTTAAAGTTGATTAATCTCAATTTGAAGTTAATTAGTCTCAATTTAAAGTTGATTAGTCTAATTTGAAATCCACGTAACGATAAAACAGATTTGCAGCTTTGACTATTGAGTGTTTTATTCCAAAAGGATCTTAGAAACCGCAAAAAAGGTTTCATTCAAATCTTTTAGCTTCTGTAATTTTCAAAACAAATATCGAGGTATTTTTTGCCTATTATATATTGAAATGCCACCACTTCTATTTCCAGTCTTACCCAAAAGTAATAAGAATCCCTATAAATAATTTTTGCCTACGGGACTATTCATACTGAGTTTCAATGCGTAAATTGTGATGGATGGTATAAACTAAAAGAAAAGGGAACATTCTGCTAACTACATGACGGCTACTCCTAGATCAATTAGATTTATCAGCTAATAATTCCAATTATCAAAAACAGTTGGGGTTTTGGTTTTCTAAATCAGGGAAATTTTCAGAAGTCATACACAGTCAATTTCATTACTTCTCTTTCTTCAAATACTTTCTCAAAGAAATGCAATTCTAAAGTCAGCTAGAACTATAATCAATAAATTTCAACTTGTGACGCACATCTTTCTATTAAATTGCTTTCACAGAAAGGTGGTTTTGTCTGTCTCTTGCAACACTAGCGCTTTTTAACAAATTTGTAAATTTGAGCGACTTCAATGGTTCATTTTATACGGTAGTCGGTAAAACACTAGAGGAAGATTAACAGAAGAATTATGAATGTCCAGTTACAGTTATTAGAATTTTTGACATCGGGAATACCGATTTTCTCTTTCAAAAAGCAACTGGTTCTTCAACTGTCACCAGAATAGGTTTTTCTTATGCTAAAGATTTTTTTGTAAAGACAGCTAGCATAGCTCAATTTTGATAATTGTTCACACCAGGAATTTACGATTCCCATTTAGAATATTATATCGATTGCTCTAACTTTTCTTTGATTTTTCTGGCGGGTGGGTCAAGGAACAGAAAAATTTAAACTCTCAAGAGTGGTTGGAGCAAATAGGTTGAAACTTGGCATGTATAGTTGAAGAGCTACATCTAAGGTATTTATTCCGAGTTGATTCTTCCATTCTTTTCATTTACCCTATCTCCTCAAAATTTCTAAAATTAAGTACACGAGAACAGCTTGGTTACGTATGGTTCTGTATAGTTTATCGTAACCCCCTGGTATTGAGGGTTTCAACTTATGTCTTTTATTTCCCAAACACGTCTGAAGCCTGAGATATGAATTTTTTAATTTTACGAATTGTTTACCAAAAATACAACTTTGGGTGCGTATCTCGGCTGGAACCCTAAAACCTTTTGGACACAATAACTTTCCAGCAGCTCTAACGAATGGGATATGAAACATTCCAAATAAAATTAAAAGTTACTTTCCATCATATATCTTGGTCGCTGCGAAAGCGCAAGTTATAAGTGTAGTACATCATTAAACCAAAATTTAATTGGCGGTGAATCTTTTCTGACTGGTCGCCACTGGAATTTCTTGATTTTTCATTAAAATTAGCAAAATTGCTTGACTTCTCCACGCCAGAATATACAACTATAAATTTTTCCGACTTTTCCCGGTTTGTCAGAAAAGTAAGAACTTTGGAAAATTATCATTTGTCATCCCTGTATCAAACACGCTAGACTTGCACATGTGAGAAACAGCCAACAGAAACATTACAATAAAAAACTAAAGTATAATGTTTCACACGAAAATGTACACTTCAGTGATTATGATGGTCGATTTCAAGTAATAACAGTGAAGGGTATACCCCAGGGAAGAGTATTAGGGCCACTACTGTTTTATGATTTACATCAAATATTTAAAGTCTATATAGAAGCTAATCTAGATTTATTTGATGAAGACGTTTTTATGCCCAAGTGGCAATCATCTTCAATTAGAGATGCAGAAACTGCAAGCCACTGTTTTTATCGTATATCAGAAACTACATGCATCCTATATTTCTGGACATTCTAATTGCTACTTGGTAATTGCAAATTTCTTTTCTATACATTTGTTGATTTAGCACGTCTTTGCTTATTATTAGTTTCAGAACGGAATTAACATAACGACATTTAGGGCGCTTGCTCAAGGTGGCAAACTAAAAAGAGGTACAGAATTCGTTTACCTTTTTTATTTTCATCACTTTTGTAACTTCATCAAAAAAGGAAACAGACTATGACAGTAATAAAATAATAAAAAAACATGTTTGTACAGTTTCTATTAAATTAAATAGGTTTCTAACAGTAAACCAAAATTTACAAAATTTTAAGTGTTGAATATTTTTGCAAATCAGTATAATAATATTCCTACCTGACTACCTGCACTAAAAAAAAACAACAACTTTGTAGATTGGTTAGTTAAAAGCGTATAGGACATGCAGTAATACCTCTGATTTTCTATACTTACTTGCATGTGTATATCAGTTAAACATGCGAACGCAACTTAAATAAACACAAAAAGTAACTTTACGCAAATCGGTAATCAAACTGCATACAACGTTTCCACTTAACTGACTTTACAAGCAAGCAGAAGCTAGTTTTTTGTATTTTTGCAAACGCAAGATGTAAATTTTTTTTATTAAGACGAACAGCTGCTTAGAAAGGAAGTAATTTGAATACTAGAGAAAATCTACATAAACATAACATAAGCAAAATTCGCGACGTATAAAATTAGCTGGTTTATTGACAATATTGAATATTCTAACATGTCTCTAATGCAAAATATCCACCATTAACTTTTTAAATGGGTTAACATTGAATTTTTGTAGACTTTGTACACCTGTCTGACGTAAAAAATTATCCAAGCATTATTACAGTTATGTATTTAAATGCTGGAGAAAGTGTCGTGTAGTCTATCCATTATACTTTATGTTCTTGCACAACTGGATTACATGATTAACATTATGGTTTTTCTTCTTGCTGCTTGTTATCTGAGTGATATATAAAACTTTTGTTTTGTTTTAAAATATGATTCTTACTTATCTTGCAAATACTATCACCAAGTTCACTTGAGCAGGTAATATTGTAATAAAACCGCCGAACATTTTCAATGGAATTTGTTGCAATATTACAAGTAAAATTATAAAATGCTATGTATAGTAGGCTTTGAAATAAATTAACCAGAAAACTGTGGATGTGGACACATTAAAATGGATTCTTGTCCTTTTTTTTAGTTGCATTGAAATGAGAGTAATCAGTTTTGCGTTACTAACTAATTGAGAATTAATAGGTTATGGCGTTGCTTAATTAATTAATTAATACTATAAATATTTAATCCAATTACGAATCATTGTACATACTAAGTGAAAAAAGTCTGGATAAAAGGCAGTTAGTTATACATAACGACTCTGCAAACCCCTTATGTTAAGTTGATCGTATTTTTGCATTGGGTGTTTTCATTTCTTTGTTATTCAATTATTAAAAATTTGAATGGTGTAACTAAAGGCCAGGAATTTAATTAAATGAAATACGATAACACTAATAATAGAAAAGTAATGAGTAACTATACTAAGAAATGCTTAATATTATAAATAAAAATTATATTTGAGCCAAATATTGTTTTGTCGACTAGCCATGTTGTTATTTAATAAATAAAAAAATAAAGTTACGTGCTGATAACAATAAACGAATATTCTTTAGTTTGCAGTCCTCTAACTTCGATTCTTGGAAAGTAAAAAAAAATTGAGTTTCACTTTTTGTATTACGAATATGTTCATGGGGTGACCCACTTGCTTCAGTTAACTTTAAACAAGAAGGCTTCGCATATGAATATTTAAATATTTCTATTTTTATTTAGTAAAATTACAAATGCTGCAACTTACTGGAGACATCTGACAAGATAAGTCTACTAGGAGCTGTTCTTTCTACAACTTTAAAAGTCATGAATTTACAACTTGAGAGTGCTTTTTAATTAATAAATTAACAAAAACAGTTACTGGAGAAATATAAATATTCTCAAATCTTGTCAAACAATTTTTTACAATCGTTATGGGTAATGTGCATGTTACAGTTCTTGATTCACCGATCAAAAGTCTCTACGGATACGAAGATGAAACGCTGGTTGGTAGTTGCAGAACAGTGACTTTCAAACAATTCTGGCACTAATGATCGTTATTATTATACGAAATATCTTTCGACCCAAAAAACTTAAAGTAAAGGTAACTAGTGAAAACTAAGAAAAACTTATAGCTTCGAACTGACTCAACAAGCACAATCGGTTCATAGAAGTCAAACCTGCCAATTTGAAAAGTCTGTGGAGTTTAAATAACGCTTTGGACACAGCCAAAAATCTAGTAATTAGACGATATGCTCAAGGCCGGTACTAAAGGTATTTGACACCTATTATGGCAGAATTTCTTGTGGTAAACAGGATGGAACGTAACGCGTTTAAGTCACCTTAAGGACAAATTGCCATATCCCATGTCTTTTTGTCGGCCAGCCCTGGATATGGTTTTGCCTCAATAAACCTAATTCTGTATGTACAAGTAAAGTACATTTTTACTGCAATACTGAACAGAACTGGATTAAATTGAAGATGTGCTTATCAATATTATTTGAGTTTAAGAGCTTTTATTGTAGTTTTCTTGAACGATGAATATCAAGATAAAATTACGTTTCCAATCCAATACAAAAATCATTGATAATGTAAAGAGGAGTAGAATAGCAAATTGGGAAAGAAACTCGACATATTCTCAAGTCCTACGGTAATCTAGACGAAGGAATTTCACAGTTTTGCCCAAAGTTTGTTCTTTGGAAACAAAATTGAAGAAAATAATATTACAAGCATACTAGTAATGTTCCTGGTAGTTAAAGCGAGCGGATTAAGATTATGATTAACTACTTGATCCAATGAGCTAGCAAATGCAGTGAAAGGAAACCATAATACGACAAAATAAAGTCTCTTTTTAGAATTTCGCATAATTCATAAGAGAATAAATGCCATAAGGATATATATGTTACCAGCCAAACCCGATTTCAGGCCAAACTAGTTTAGTCACCACGTGTTAGGATCAACTAGTTTATCCCAGGCAATATCAGTTGGTCCTGATAATAAAATTCAAACTTCAGGCTAAACTAATATCGCCTAGGCTAAACTGCTTGAGCCGTTGTAAGTGACAAAATAAACCCGTCGGATTATGTTAATGCGGGGATTCCCCTTTTGAGCCTCTCTCTATACCGCTTTACGTATTCTACTCATTACGTGTCGTTGTGTTGTGACTTGTGCAAGTTGTTGTGAAGTTTAATATTAATTTTAGTAGTCATACTTAGCTTAAAAGTTTTGTGTTGTTTATATTACATTGAAACAATGGATGAGCCATCGTCTAGTAATCAAACTGATCAGTTGAAATGGAGAGAGCTGTTTCTAGATGAAACTTTGCAAAGCGAAAATATAAAATCTACACATTTTAATGTTTTGACAAAGGACAAATATTTAGAACTTATACCGCAAGTGGAGGAGGCTGAAAAAACTGAAAAGAAGACACCACTTCAACAAAGAAAATTACAAAGGTTTGCGGTTCTAAACATTGGTGGCGTAAAGAAACTTATTGCACGGAATGAAGACAACATAAGGCACTATCGTCTAGCCGATGTGATTGACGCAGCTCACGTGGTTGAGACATCATTAAACAATGCAAATGTCACAAAGGAAATAATAAACCTATATTTGTCTATGTGTGGAACGTGTCAACAAAAGATTTTCAGATGTAATCTGACGCAAAGTTCAAGTTTATAATGGTTTACCAAGACCATGTGACTAGATTTGTTTTGCTGCGTGCTTTGGAATCTAAAAGAGCGTCAAAAGTGACTTACCACTGAAATGACATATTCTTAGCCATAGGGGCACCATGTATTGTTCAATCAAACAATGAGAGAGAATTTGTTAACCATATTATATGTGAAATCACAAGTCTTTGGCCAGAACTTAAGCTAGTGCATGGAAAACCAAGGCATAACCAAAGTCAGGGTTCCGTAGAACGTGCCAACCAAGCTATCGAAAATATAATTAGTTGTTGATTGAAAGACAATAAATCGACAAAATGGTCGGAAGGCTTAAGATATGTACAATTTATGAAAAACAGAGCGTACCATTTGGGCATAAAACAATCACCTTACAAAGCTATGTTTGGGATTCAACCTAAAGTAGGTTTTTCAATGACATCATTACCATGGGAACTAATAAACGATATCTAAGACGAGGATGACCTTCGAAAACTTATTAAAGATGATTTAATCAAAAATAATACGAACAATGACAACAGCTTGGGAAATAATAATGACAATGACACAAGTTCTACATTTGGTAATGACAGGATAAACAAACAGCCGCTGAAAATCCTGAGAAGCAAGTTAAAAAAATGAAAGCTGTCTCTGACAAACTGTATTTGCCTTGCTAAATTTGGAGACAATGTGACTGAACCAATTCCTGATGTAGACAGAGGCAGGGGAGACCTAAGAAATGTACTTGGTATCAAGCACGAAATATTGCAGAAACTCTATTGCAGGTTGGTTAATATAAACATTTTTTTAGACTAAACTCTTTTAACTCCAAACTATATATGTAATATAATCTGCTATAATATGTTTGTGGTTGTGTTTACAGAACTGAATTCGATATTTGTACCCAAAGATTTTTACAAGCAATGGAAGTCAATCAGGATATTGAAATCTCATTAAGGACGACTGCAGCTACAAAACATTCATTTGAAACGGGACATGGTTTAGTGAGGTGCAACTATATCAAGAACAGTACCACAAATGGTAGATATCAGCACAAGAAAAAATGATGCTATACAATTCTAAATGCCATCAGAGTACATTCTGCAAAAACAAATAAAAGATTAATTAACAAATACAAATTTTGATGTTGACAAATGTTCATTTTAATAAAATTGTACGTTTGATTTTAATAAACATTGTTTTTTATTATTGCTTTCTATGATCATATTTTCTTAGACTACTATTTAAAATCAGTTTAGCTTGGCCAATGCTAGTTTAGCCTGAAACTTAAATTTTATTGTCAGGACAAACTGATATTGCCTAGGATAAACTAGTTGATCTTAACATGTGTTGACTAAACTAGTTTGACCTAGACAAAACTAGTTCGGCCTGAAATCGGGTTTGGCCGGTAACATATACACCCAAAAGGAGAAGCTAATTCTCTTTTGTTACAGAAAGTTTTTCTGTAAGATAAAGATCTCATTAAATTAAAATATGAGGAGGAGTTAAAGTAAAAATCATAACTGAACGTTCATCGTTGAAATAGCATTCTCGTGCCTTTGAAATATTACTTAAGCGGTTAGCTAAATATGAATTTGTCTGTAGTAGAAGATACAAACACTGATGATTTAATAAGGTGAAATCTCAAGCTACCGATTTTATCACTATAATGCATGAAACACAGATGGCATGAAATATAATAATAGGATAATTAGTATACATAGGAGTAGCTAGCAAACAATTAGAATATTTAAATTGGTGATTAGAATAAGTCGAAAATAGACTACGAGGGTGGTCTGAAAAGTTTCCGACCTAACAAAGATACAAGACATTTTTCTGAAAATTTTTTTTTATTTTTCAACATAGTCTCCTTGTAACTCTACACACTTCTCCCAGCGATGCTCCCATCTCTGTAACCCGTCCAAATAGTATTCGGCATTTTTCTCTGCAAAATAATTGTTCACGAGGGTGATTGCCTCTTCATTTGACGAAAATCTTTGTCCTCCGAGCGCAATTTTTAGATGAGGGAACAAAAAGAAGTGGCTTGGGGCTAGATCTGGTGAGTAAGGCGGATGGTCAAGCAGTTCAAACCGTAATTCGTGGATTTTCGCCATGGCAACCGCTGAGGTGTGAGACGGTGCGTTGTCTTGGTGAAACAGGATTTTCTTTTTCTGCAAATGTGGCCGTTTTGTCGCAAGTTCTGCCTTCAGTTTGTCAAGTAATGATGCATAGTATGCTCCTGTAATGGTGTTTCCTTTTTGAAGATAATCGATTAAAATAACTCCATGACTATCCCAAAAAACAGTCGCCATCACTTTCCCAGCCGAAAAAAACAGTTTTTGCTTTTTTTGGAGCCGGTTCTCCCTTTGCAGTCCACTGTTTGGACTGTATTTTTGTTTCGGGCGTATAATGGTGTATCCAAGTTTCATCTACAGTAATTAATCGGCGCCAAAACTCGGATTTATTTCGCCTAAACTGCGCCAAAAGAGCGTTGGAAATATTCATTCGAACACGTTTTTGGTCTAACGTGAGCAAACGCGGCACCCAACGCGCGGACAGCTTTCTCATGCCTAAATGTTGATTTAATATGTGACAAACACGTTCTTTTGACATGTTCATAACCTCTGCTATCTCTCTCATTTTAATTCGGCGGTCGTCTAGCACCATTTGGTGAACTTTGGCGATGTTTTCGTCGGTAGTTGCAGTTTTTGGACGTCCCGAACGTTCATAGTCTCCCAAGCTCTTACGGCCACGTTTAAATTCAACAGCCCAAAATTTCACTGTGGTAAATGATGGTGCAGAGTCCCCATACACAGAATCCAACTCATCTTTTATTTGCGAAGGCGTATTGCCTTTCAAAAACAAATATTTAATGACAGCTCGATACTCGATTTTGTCCATTTTCACAAAAAAACTCACATCAACTCACTCAAACGACTGTTACATAAAAACTGCGCGTCCAAAATGGCTGAAACTTTGATGAGTAACT
This sequence comes from Ignelater luminosus, assembly GCA_011009095.1. NCBI lineage: Eukaryota > Metazoa > Arthropoda > Insecta > Coleoptera > Elateridae > Ignelater > Ignelater luminosus. The sequence continues at coordinate 76,251 of VTPC01090719.1, forward strand.
GTCAACAGATAAACAACGAAATTCAGTAGCTTTTATTTACGAGTGCTGCCATCTTCACGTTGAGGTCGGAAACTTTTCAGACCACCCTCGTATCTTTAAGTTGTTTAAAATGAAAGACTTGCAAGTACACGTAAAGAGATTTTCTTTTTTGCATAACTTGATTTTCACTATCGAAATTTATTTAATGCGATATAGATAACTCAATTTTACTTCATCTAAGAAGATTCTACTTCAGTTACAAACAGTTATGCACAACAAATCATAATTGTACGTTATTCGTGTTAAACACAAGCAGAAAACAAATTTTCTTTAAAACAAATAAAAGAAAAATATAATACAGGTTCAATCTAGGTTTTGATTTTCTTATAATTTATAATTCAAACAAGATACTGCCATAGTAAACGAGTTTAGCTACGCTTGGTAAATACATAAATATTTTCACGAAAGACTGAATAGAAAGAACCTTATTACACTTGAAACTGAAAATTGTTGGCAGCAGTCTTAGAGCAACTAACGTATCTTGAGCTGAGTTAGTCACCGGCTTGCATTGGTGGTTGGAACTCTTCGAAATTCTTTATTTCTTTAATGTATCTAAAGATTAAAAAATAATTTTTCCAACAAAAGAGTAAAGCGGCGTAGACTTGAAATAGGCACTAAAATAGACTCTACAGATTATAACATAATTATAGGTATACGCAATGAGGGTCTCGTGTTTAAGAAATTCATCTCAGAGGATTTATTAACTCATTTTAATGCTCCATATTGAAAACCTGTTTTTATTATTAAAATTCATTTTAACTCATGAATTTACAAGAAGACAGTAAAAAATCAACCATATTAACTTGATATATCTCACTTCAATTACAAACCAATTAATATGAACTTTAAAGGAAAACGTTAATGCTGCATTATTTCTGCACCTTCTTAACAAATATTTATTTGATTACAGTAAAAAGTAGAATTAATTAATAAACTCTCATTTGTGTAGGATTAAAGAGTAAATCAGCTATCAATACATGAACAATAATCCATAAATAAGTATCAGCGATGTTCGAGTATAAAGTGATTTTCCTCGGTTCATTTGCACAGGAAACATCAACGAATTGCCCACGAGAATGTTGTTGATTAAACCTTGGTTGTTGATTGAGAACCTGTTTCGTTTTATTTATTTATTTGGGAGTACGTTTAACGTCTTGTATTTGAATTCGAATACAGAAAATACGGGTATTTAATTACATAGGTTTAAGATGGTGATATCACAAGCTAGAAGTATCCGTATCTCTAGTATGTTACCCATAAAGTTAAATCTTAATTGCTTTAGATAAGGCACTTAGTCTAAATTTATTTTAGTGTACATTAGAACCGCGTCATCCGCCTATCTTGCGCTAACTAAAACGTGGAAATTATTGTCTTTGCATTACTTTAACTAGGAGAAATTATGCGACTGCTGCACATACCATCGACTTACCACATCGTTTGTATTTTAAGCAGTTATTTCTGGAGGAAGATAATTAGTTTTCAAGATGCTTAATTACTTGAATTTACAACAACTGTCCATAATAATAATCAACACGTATAAGTACCTACCTTTCAGATTTTTACAAACAGAGGAAACGCTTTAATGTGTGTAGGAATTAATTTGAGTCTTACTGTATAATAATGTATAACAAGATACGTGCGTCTACTTTTGTTAGTATTATTAATTCTGAAAATTTTTCTCTAATCTATTTCTGTTACGACGACGTAATGGACTGTAAATATTGGCTTATTCTTTCAATTAAAAACTACAACCTTCCATTAAGAATATAATTTGTAATTTTTTACATTTGCCATTTTTTACATCAACAACAACACATAGCAACAATAAACAAAAACAAACTTATCTGCATTAAATTCAGTAACACAAAAAGGGCGCCAAATTTAAATTCTCATAACAAATTAAACAATTTCAATGAAAATACTATTTATGCAGAGTTTTAAGGTAAACAATTTCTTGTAAACTTGTTCTTATGAAATATGATAATTCAAAACTTTAATAACACTTAAAATATTGTTATTACAAAATAAGTCAAGCATAAATTCTTCAGAACTATTTAGAATACAATTTAACAAAAATGAAAATAATTATTTTTGCTGACAAGTAACTTTTACAACTACATACATACATATATACAGATGTGGACTGATTAATAAAACATTGTATAACATACAAATTCAGAACTATTAAACAGAACTAGAAATATTTCAGAATAAAAATCAACCAAGTGCAAATTTCTCAAGGATCAGTAATTCTGAATATTCACTATTTAAATATGGTAATCAATAATCATGTACCTATTGTAATTTAAAATAGAGGTCTTACTATTATTATAAAAAGAAGTTACTTGAGCGAGGCATTAAGTTTAACTTTCTAAAGTAGGGCTTTGATTTTACATATCAATTACACTTCCCATATAGGATTCTGCATCGATTCTGTAGGTATTTCAGAACCTAACATTGCGGAATATGAACTAGATTATAACCATGCTATGCAAATTTGATGGATGGGAGACTTGCGAATAAACCCTTCACACACTTCCTGTTTAATATCAAATCTCCTGCATTATAATCATATAAAAACATGCTAATGCAGATAAAATCGATATCATCTACTAATACCTGTCGTTTAAATAGTTTGACGGTTGGAATTTTAAGTATGAATTGAACTATTATCAAATGTGATTTTAATCATCGTTCTTGTCACATATTATTCAACTAAAAGAAAAAATTAAAAGAAAAACCTTCTTTAACACAAAATCGACAAAATGATTTAAGTAGAAAATTTTCTGCCGTTATATGTATCTACTTATTCGCCTTTATCAAGTCAAACTCTATTACTATTATTATTGTAGTGATTAACAACACTGAAATTCCTGCCAATACTCCATCCATATCCTCCTCACATTTTGCTCAAAATGATTTCTAATTTCACAAAGGATTCACTTTATGGGGTTGTATTTTTTTCCAGATCTAAATTAAGCAGCGCTACGTATCAACCGTATAGAAGGTTTCCAAAAAAAAAAAACGTTTGTTTAGTACCTTAAAACTTGGAAAATAGAACAAAAAGTTCACCGTGGACTTGAAAAATTCGAACCAACAAAGGTAGCATCCTAGAGAAGGTATGAACAAAATTTGAAGATGGAAGGGTGACTTATTGGAAGAGGTAAGACAAAAGAGGTAAGACAGAAAGGGATTGTCAAGTAGGAAAGTGGAGATAACTAATAAGCCGTTCGAGAAATTAAAAAAAAAGCGGAAGCTTGAAAACAGAGCTGATGACTAAAAACTCAAAACACGCAATACATTAAAAAAACTTTCAAAATCATTTTTGGTGTAAAATAGGAAGAGACCGGGATAAAATGGAAGCAATAATATTACCGTAAGGAATTTAGTGTCCGACCCGTCGGAACAAAACCAATCGAAACATTGTAATGCAAATAAACAATGCAGTCAACTGTTGGAGTTTTTTACAATTTTTCAATATTAATACAACAGATTCAAAATCTTATTACCAGTTTATCTTGTCGAAAGTCGGGGCTAAAAATAATTCATGGATCTACAATGACACTTCAAGTTTCACATTTCGCGTAGATTCTCCTAATTTTTACGTCACGCTATTATCAGTATGTGTGTAAATAAAACATCTACAAACAGATTAATATACCGGAAGTTACTAAATAAATGTTGCGTGTCAAGTGTTGGTTTGCCCAAACGCATGATCAGATATTGCTGTTTTCCAAGATTCCCTATTCCTACACAGCGTCTTTGAAAGTTCTAAAGTATTTTCAGTATTTTTTATCTCATGTACAAAATCTCTCGGAGTTAAAGAGAGCTCGCACAATCGAGATTGATGGCTTATTCCATAATCCAATTGAGTAGACTATACAAAGTGACAGATTAAGAGAAACATTGCAGATGTTTACTCTGATTATGATACATAAAATCTAGCTGACCTGAAAATAGGTGTCAGTCCATACGGCTTGATTGTTTCAAAAATCTAAACAGTCAGAACAGATTAAACGATCTAAGAAGTTCGATCGGTCCAAAGAGCCCGACTAAAAATCAAAACACATTTTTCCAGAAAGTTGAATATCAGTTTGACCATATCGGCAACTCTAAACAGCAAAGTTCGATATAAACATAAAAACAGGGTTACCATCTGGTATCTACCCTCTTTTTTCTTCGACATGTCCTTTTTTTCCCGGAAATGCACGGAATTTTGAATCCTGGCGTAAAGTTGTTTAGAGCTCGAGTTGGTAGCTGGAGCTTGTTCAATTTAAGGTTCAAAGGGCCCGGTTCGAGGTTCCAAGGGGAACCTCCATGAGCAAATTAGGTGTCTAAGGTTTGTTCTAGTTTTTAAAAACAGTTGTCCTAGCTACATGTAGAAAATTTGGCACAACTAAGAAATGTCACTAGGAATAACTTAAAAATCAGTCTCGTGTTTTCAGAATTAATTCGTATAACATATGTTCACGTTTCACAGTTACTAAAATCAGAAAAAAACTCAACCGGTCTGGAAACTAGAAATATCATACCTAAACTTTGAGCTGCACACAAACGTGGTTTAATAAGTTGATGGTCGCGGTTTTGATATAGTTAAATGGTTTATATTGGGAATACCTCTATTTCGATAATCTGAGGAAATTAATAACAGAGACGGAAATGGTTATCCTACTATGAAGTATTAAAAAGGACTTTGTCATTCCAAAGGTCAGTCGATTCTAAAATAAGAACAAAAATGAAGCAAAACAAGTTCTCAAACTCGCTTCATTCACATAATTTATGCAGATTTTTAAATAAATTTGTGTAGTTAAAAATCTTATTATTCTAGATTACTCTGACGTGACCCACAGATACAAACCAGCCCCCTATGGCGCCGAGATGAAAAAAGAAAACAAAACAGTAGATACTCTACCATCTCATCTACAAGATATATGAGATACTGGGGGAAAGGGATAAACAATAAAGTGAATGTGATACAAGAATTTTTACAGCAATATTAGGAATCAACCTGACACTAGAAAAAAGATGAAGAAGAGATCAGAACGCTTGCATTGCATTAACATGAAAAAAGAGTAAGATAATTAGAACAAGGTCTACAAGAATCCGTCTAAATTAGCTCAGAAAGAGATTGACACTGCTGAGAGAAGCTAGAAGAGTGCAGGTGGTACAATAACAGTGGAGAATGAGAAAAGACTAATATAAATATTAGTAAAGATGGAGGATAATAATGAGCACGAACGGTACACAAACCCAGATTGTTCTCAAAGCAAACCGTTAGAGAGTATAGTCGAGTTTTGCGAAATGCAAATACAGAAACAGTAGAGAATGAGGATAAGCTAACGTAAATAATAGTTAAGATGGAAGCTACTTTTAGTATCAAGAAGACTGACAAAGAAAAACCAAGATCCTAATAATGAGTATGGACGGTACTACCCAAATCCAGAGTGTTGTGGCAACCCGCTATAGAATTCATTAGAGTCGGAAAACCTGCAATTTTATTATATTTGAAAGGAAATAGCAGCTGATTGAAAAAGTAAAGGAAATTCGACAAGCTGGAAAGAGCATATGATTCAAGAAAGAGGAAACAAACTTACAAATAAACAGTTTTGAAGAAAAACCTGAAGAAGATCAAATTGTGTAAAATTGCAAATTCCCTTCATCTACAGTAATATTTTTAAATATTCTGAAGTAACTTTTTTTTTACTTAATGAAGAACATTGTCGTAGACTCCGACTACTTGTAGTACGAATTAAAGTTTTCTTTATCTTGAACCAATTTCTTACCAGATAGGTGATTGTTGTTAACGGCATCGTTTCGCCAAAAAATATATGAAGAATTTTTCCCGAATGTTAAAGGCGATTTTCCCTCAATTTGTTACTCAACTCTTTGGAGGGAATATACAAGGAAAAAGAAATTGTTAAAACACTTTCACTAATTTTTGTTCTGGAATAGACTAGCTCTGGAGCGGTATGCATTTTAGTCTTCTCATTTCTCGATATTCATTACTGTTTTGTTATTTTAAATAGTTCAAATAAAACTGCAGTCTCTCCGATTCAGATAATATTAAAAAAAGACGCTTAAAAAAGTCAGCTTCAATATTTCATTGTATCTTCAAATATCTATATTTTTGATTTTGTATGGGCTCTGCGTGCTGTTCGAGTTGCTCAGACATTTACAGAGAACTTTCTAAAATTTTTGGCTCGCCTTGACTCAGAAAGATGTTAAGGTTGCTGAGTAAGCCAAGTTATCTGAACTTTCTTACTAACAGTTCCTCTTACTTTGAGTGGTTTAAGTCTTTTTTGGGTCAAAAAACTTTTAATGTTTCACATACAACATGATTCAAATTTGAGCTTTGGTAGAGACCTTTTGCTTACTACAAAAAAGTATGAATTGGAATTTCCCCTTACTAGTACGAAGACCATCACATAATCTTTCAGTTGTACTTCGAGAGAGCTGTGCTAGGTTAGGTTTTAAATGTGGTTCTAACGGGCTTGGTAAGTATTACAGGTTACTATGTTCATGGTACAAAATCATTTACAAGCTTTTATCTCGCCTTGAAAAGTCTAGTTCTTACTATTGTAAAAGGAGCTTTTTGGGAAAAATTCTGATCTTATTGTTGACAATATTGATGATGCTTGTAACATCAATTTTGAACAGCTGTGAAGTGCACTACAAGAACTTACTTTAAAACTTACTTACTTACTTTATTTTCAGCATGTCAAATAAGTCAAAAAATGAATGAGACTCATTTTTCATATAGACTAACCGGCAACCTTGCAGAAACAAGACTAGTTAAGCCCAGACGTGCTTGTATTTTAGTTATACTCATTTTTATAAGTGACGCGTCACGAAAATGACAAAGAGATGTATCGAAAAACTTTTTGCAAAACTAAATGAGAACGTTGCCAAAACGTATAAAAATAAATAAAAGTCGTTTGGTAACAATACTTTATCTTGTGCCCAAGAGCAAGATGTTTTTGGAAGTCTGAGAAACGGTAGAAAAAGAATCTTTGTCTCAGAGTTCAGTTTCTGCAAGATCGAACATTAACATTGGAAGTGTGAAAGCTTGCATACATCAATATCGATTTCATAGAACAGACTCATTCTGAATTTCAAACCACGAAATTCTGTATTACAAGAATGGTGTCGCAGTTCCCTTATTTACCTGCACTGTCACATTTAGCAATTCCATTGGCGTAAGCCCAAAATAGTGCTGTTTAAGTCGGAATTCTAATTAAAACATGCGAATAGCAAGCGTATTTTTTTGGCGTCCTGTCAGATGTCCTGTCTTTATCTAACATCTTTAGACAGTATAGAAACGATTGAAAAAACCCGAAATTTCTTTGTTCTTCTAATTTTTCTTTCTCAAGGCTTTCCTTTTGAACTTTTGTTTTGTACAAGTAGTGAGAATTTTTTGCCCTGATCAGAACCATAGAGTGTAGCTTCTCCTTAAATCTAAGGAATAATTTTGAATTAGTCTGGCGTTTGGCAAAATAAAAAAATCGAAAAACAGACATTTAACAATAGCTAATCTATAGCTTTAAGCTATCCGTGGAGATAATTCTAGTCGATGGGGTGCTACCCTAGCAATATTATTTATTACGTATCCTTGGATTGAAGAAAATGCTATAGCCTAAAAATCTGATAGCACATTTTAACAGAAAGAGCTTTGACTAAAACTTCATATTTATTGTTTTGAACGGCATTTTAATAAAATAGTAAAAAAGATTTATTGTTAACCTAAAATAAATAAACAAACTTTTAGCAGGAAAAGATTTAAAATTTTTCAAATGGTACCCTTTTAACTTCTTGTATATTCATGACTAGATGAAAACAAAAAAACAACGCAAATTTCGAAGATCTGGTTTTACGTGTTAAAACTTCAAACGCTACTAACTCGTAATGTGTTATTAGCAAAGTTCTACCTATTTGCGTGTCTTGCCATGTCCTGACTGAGTTTGCCTGAACATCTATCGTTAAAATTTTGACACCTAATTTAAAACCAACGGTCTTATGAATAGGAATATGTTATTAGCATCAGGATATAAAATCTTGTGTTTAACAAACAAGATTGTTTATCAGCGAGAAACAAATTTTTCTGTTACTTTTACTTGCTTAAATGTAATCATTCTAACTTGCAAGAGAATGTTAAGTATAATTATAAAAAAGCCAATGATGTTTGCGAAAAATAATTAACAAATCAAAGATATAATACAGATATTAAATTAATTAAAAAGCTTTATTGTAAGAGAAATAGAGCAAAAACCAGTTAGTTCAACTAGATTACAATTTTAGCTTTTTATTTGCTTGCTATAGTGCATCTTTCTTTTTTAGTCAATGCAAAAACGTTATTTCGATTTATCAAGATATGATTTAATGCAATAGAAAGGCTACTCTCCTTACAAATATTAAAGTTGATAAAAAATTTTGATATGTTGCGCACATGACTGCTATTTGTTTTCTTTGCCTAAAGAATGAAAAAAGAAGAATTAACTCGGGTTATTTAATTATTATTAACTTCAAAATTTAAAATTGATGCCGGGCACTAAGAAGTCCCCTCAGGCGCAATACTACTAATACTATAAGAAAAAAAATCTTATAGCGGATAATTGAATTTATATTATAGAAGAAAAAATTGATTCTTCAAGCGTTTTACACTGTTCTTTCTCACCTAAGGCTCGAAAACATGTGTTTAATATTTTGTAATTATCTTTTAGTATCGTTCATCTTCCTTTAAAAAATCAAAACTGTACATCTTGGGCAGGCCTAATTCTTTCCACTAGGTAGTAAATTAAATTTGTAGGTACAGGTTTGCAATTCTAAGAAAAATAGCTAATTAATGGTTATTAAATTAACTATGGTTTTTAAAAAAATAATCTGAAACGTGGGAAATGCGCCATTTCATTGCAAATTAATGAGTTAAATACTAGAACTGCTAGCAAAGAATAAAAATTGGTTTAAGTATGCTTTTGGTTTATTTACCGCTTGGATCGTCGATCATTTAATGGTTGCATGCACATCAACATGATCGACACTAAAAATCGCTTTTACAAGCATACGTACGCGCTCAGTTCTGGAAAAGGATGTAATAGCCAAGCAGCAAGGAGTGGTAGATTACATACTGAAAAGAGGAAATTGCTTACAATTCTAAATGAATCATATCACTTCGAGCACTGTTTATATTGATAGGTTTCCTCTAGCAAGTACAGAGGTTGTCACGAACCCGTCGCCAATTCGCATTCATTAAACTAGTACGCACTTTGCAAATGGCAGTAATATCACCAAACACGTCAGCTAAACATCAGTTGCATTTAGTAGCTTACATTAGCATTGCATTTCAAATTTGCATAATAACTACCAAGGCTGATGTTGTATCTATACACGAATTTTTTGTACTATAGCTATTTTTATTGTGAGATTTTATTATTAATTATGCAACTGTCCGCAATGTTATACGAGTTATTTATTAATATATTTAATGAAGCTTCTAATTCTAGTCAACACAACATACCACGCAGAAAATAACAATATTCAATAGGTAGGTATAAATTATACTAAATTATAATTTTTCAAATGTTCCAACTTTTTCTAGAAATTAATTCTCTTACGTTAGTATTAAATTTTAATAGACGGCTAGAATTTTATTAAAGCGTTAACTAATTTCGAATTTGTATAAGAAAGCAATAAAAATACAAATTCTTATGATCATGCCCAGTATGCCATGAAATCCTTGAATATATTCAACAGTAAAGCACTAAAGCTGTCTTGTTATGATCAAAATTGTTAAATATCTTTAAAATCACCAAAAGACTCTTTTTCGAAAAATGTTCTAGAACAGGAGCTTACTTGATTTCATTGAAGGTGAGATTTTACAAAGTAATAATTTCCAGAAACGTCTAGAATGAGTGAGCTCAGTGATTCTTTATGATTAAGTTGCACAACCCGTACAGATTGTTATCAAGTGTAAATTCTTACACAGTAACTTCGTTGGTGGCTTCACTGTTAGTCAGGTTTGATCTAAAACCTTGAACAAAAAAATTTTTTATTTTAGGTTTCCTGAAAAGCAAGGTTGGAGCAATAGCTTCAAGACATAGTCTTAGGAAAAAGACATGACAGTGCATTAATCATTTACACATTAAAAAACAACGAAAGCATCTAATTTATGGTGATACCTGCGCTATCCCACAACCACCTGTGGATATTGCAATAAAACTGAATCATAACAGATCTTGATAATTAAAATTTTTATAGTAATCTAGTTTTTTCAAATTCTGGAATGTTCAACACACTACTAATAATACAGGGACTTCTCTCTTAGGTACCCAATTTTTGTAATGAATTAGTAACTTTCTTCTATTATTTAATTACACAAAACTAAGAAATCTTTTTTAACTACAGGCAGTTATCTAAAATCTATTTGTCTTTGAGAATCTATCTATCTTGTTTTAATATTACTTTTTATTTTGTATCTATATAAATTTCCTTAAAACTACTCCCATGTACAAACTAGCCTATAATTGATTTTCTGCGAACATACTTTGTAGTTGTATCTTCATACTTACTGAAGATAATAACAATAGAAACAATACTTTATTTATTCTCTGTTACATTTTTACATATTGCATAGGTGGAATTGAAGAGGAGGCATCACTTCCATCCTCCCTCTTGAAGCGGATAAATTTGATGCCTAAACAGTCACCCACCGAAATAGTAACCGCGCTGAACTCGACTTGACTTCAAGAACCGCCCGCCTGGTGTCTCCTGGTGTGTACTAACCGCTCGCCCAAATATAAATAGATATCATCTTTACTTGCAAGTGCTTCTCCAAATACAGTGACTGAACACATTGCAATTACAAGTGAACACCTCCGACTTGCGATACCTTGTTAGTAAGAGAATAAACAAAAGCAATCTTTTGGTGAAAACAAAATCTAAATCAAAGTTTGAAGCAAGTAGGCCAATTTCAATTTGAGGTTCCATTTAAGATTTTTTAGTTGAGGTGACTAGAACCTAGAGATAACTTATTACACCATTTTACTTTCTTTTCATATTACCCAAACGGTTTAGACTGGTTTTTGTTGTCGTTTTTAGTTGCTCATTGCAACTTTTCAGGTTGCAATCCTGTATATATACATATAGTTGCATGCCAATTGTTTCTTTCTTATGAGACTCGAAATCCAACGTTTCGATTGGTTTAAGACAATTAGATCAAAACATTAAATTTTGTACGCCATGATTAAGTTGGTCCATTTTTGACAAAAATGAAATGCCATATCTCACAACTGGGAAATAGATTGTCGTATCGAGATAGAGCTTTGGCTGCTGGTAGTCGATCATGCACCGTTGATCATCATTTGTTTTTTTATCGAATATCCTGTATGTCAGAAACGAAATGTATCAAGTTGAGATGTTAGTAGTAGAAGTGATAGTAGTACAGAAATGTCTTTTACGCCATTCGAATAGCATCGATTGTTCTTGGTTTTATTGTGTTTGGATGTATTTCAGAAACGGATAGTTTGCCCAAATGAAACATGCTTCAGTGAGAATTTGCCTTTTGATGAACCACCTACGTTGGCCCAAAATTGGATTTTGCTCTGCATTAACTTTCTTAGATTTCTTAAATCAGTTATACTCAAACGCGGGTCAAACTTTGCTTTGCTTCCATTAAAACATAAAATAGAAAACCATCGGTGGTGACAAAATCGACTAAAAGTCACTCCCCTACTTAACTACCAACAACAAAAAGTTTCATGTTCCATCTAAGTGACTGCAGTAGCTACTATGGTTTTAATAAGACAAAGAAAAAATGAAAGCTTATTGCACAACAATGCCCTTCACAAGTTACATTATTGAAGGTAAGATACGTACATGGAAATTGGAGGTGTTGACGCTAGATTTCTTATTTCCAAATAGTTTTCTTTTTTAAAATCTCTTCAAACATATTTTCATGTATTTCTTCATTAAAAGGAAATTTTAGTTAAGCAGGTAGTGACATGGGTACTTCTTGTTTAGCTACTGAAGCTGACAAGTAGATGCTTGGACGTCCAAATTTATAAAAGCATGTTAATACTGCATCTCAGCAAACATTATAACTCTTCTTCAATAAATTCATAAACACTGTGCACTCTTGATATCCCTGCAAGTACTGTTATAATTTTCCTTTGCATGAGTTAATAAATCTTCAACTAATTTTGTCACATTTTAGAAGAACTAAAAACACTACTATTTCAATAATCCAAAAATTTGTAGATCTCTGAAAATTCTTTATGAAACTTGCATAATTATTTCTGTCCAGGATTTGCAAGATTAACAATGATTAATTTATTCCTGACATACTAATAGCAACTGGAATTAATAAAGGCTGTGTGGTGTTTTAATTTTATCAAATATTGATACTGGAGTAAAAGGGATCAAACAAATCTTCTATTTATCTTCTTATGCTTCATTTTCCAAGTATGAAGAACTAGTGATTTATGGTGGGCTTTTCATACAAAATCTTGAGAAACAGGAAAAGAGAGGAAATTTTCTTCAGAAGAAAATGACAGCATCTATCTATGTTAGCATGATGAAACTCAAGAATCCAGCCAAAGAGATTCGCCTACTGTTTATGTTTTTTGTAACTCAGAATTTTGTGATGAATATTGAATTTGCTTTCTCTTTTTTTTTGATAAACATTTTTCAATATCTCAAAAGTATTTCAAAATGTATAACAAAAACAAGAGTTTCTGGTAATAGCCGTCTCTATATCGTCGCCAGTAACACGAAGTGTCGTATCTCAGACTTACCGATGTCTGTCACTATCCAAGTTTCCCATTGGCCTCTTGCTAAGCCAGTTCCAAGATCCGACACTTTGTGTTATTGACGACGATATGCCGAAATTGTCTAAAAGACTATAATGACGTTTTAGAGAACTCCAGATATTTGACAATACCCAAAGCGTTCAGGTCTAAAAATATCTGAAAACTTTTATTACGTATTGTTAGGTTTCTTTAATAAAGATCCTTGAGGTAAAATATAGAGATTTTCTCATGAGCAATAATTTCTTGGCGGTTTTGACACTAGGAACCGCACGTATGTGATGTCAACTTACCACAAACAATGTATAGCAATTTTAAAAATTTTTCTTTTGTATTTTTAAGCCAAACCAAAAAACAAACAATCTCAAAACACTGAACGACAGTGTAACATAACCTTGCGTTACATATAATTTACTTTAGTTAACTAAATTCAGTGGGTGACCTTGAGTGAGGATAAGGAAATTATACATACTATAATAAAACACCAAGAAATATTTAGTACATACGTATATTTAAGAGAAAGAAAATTCAAAAAGGGCGTCAGTTTTTCCAAAGGAGAAACAGCAAAAAAAATCTACAAACAAAATTTAAAATTTTCAGGAAAACAATTAATAATAATGAATGAAATCAGCAATACAAAATAGAATCAAATTAAATTACATATAACAAATTATCAAAATTATTTCAAGTTCAAAAAAAAATTTAAAAATATTAAGAATCAGAGACATGACACAACAAAAAAAATTAGTAATAAAAAAATTTTAACAATCACTTAAGCAAGAACAAGTTCGTTAGAATGCATTTAAGTGAAATAAAATTTATCCAACGGTAGTTATAAGGAGTTGAATAAATTTAAATGTTGAAAACAAAATTGTTAAAAATTAAATCTTTAACGACGACTATCCTGAGATGGTAGACATGTGTTCCAGATGTGGAATACAAATACGCCGGCACCATCCTTCAGGACGGAGCAGAAATTCTCTTGAACGAAGAAAAAAATTTTCGTCACCTTCCCTGGCGACTAAACTGCGATAAAAGAATCTTCAGCCAGCGACCCTTAAACTTCAGGCACAGGAAACAAGCTAATGGAACAAAAAAATCTACTTACCCTCGATGAGTTGAGGCTTGACACAAAATCAAAAAACATGTAGCCCTGACACAGCAACCTTGATCAATTCGCTAATATGATCTATAATAAAGTAAAGCAAAAATACAAGTCACAGCTGTGAAAGTTCAACACTGACAATCACAAAAATTTAAATGTATGAGGAATTATAGCCAATGTCCCGTTTGCTATCATAAATAAAGGAAAATTCAAGAACCCAAAATTGATTTTCAGATTAAAGAAGCTACAAAAAAAATAATAAATCTATCAGAACACCTCTCCAAACGAAAGAAAACTATCAAACAAAATACAGGAGAACAACGAAAGCACAGACTTAATATAACACATATAACGGAAGCAAAAGTAACCGTTACAACATAATTTGGAAAAAAGAAAACAGACTTTTCCAAATTCACATTTAGTTTGCAACAAAGTTGGAAAAGTCATTAGAGCGTAATACTACAGGAACTGCATGACTTCTGCTGTAGCTAGATTGGGTTAAATATACAGGGTGTTTTAGAATCGACGTAAATTACAGAGAGTATCCGTTTTTATACGTATGTGTTTGGAAACTCACAATTCCAAGACGAATAATGCATGGTTTTTGAGTAAAATCAATTTTCTGTAAATCTTTTACACTTAGAATTTGATGTTGATATCTCGTTCTTTCAATAAGTCAAAACTAAAGCATAATCTAGAGAAGGCACACTTTTGAACATGCTGAGAGGCTATCAAAACTTACCGACACTTCCATAGTAGACATTTTAAAATCACTTACTTGAAACCACGTAATTTAAGTAAATAATTACAATTTAACTGCCACATGTAAACCATAAAAGATCCAGATCGCAGTAGCACCGGACTCTCTAGAATGCAAGCACAATACTCTCTATAATTACTAAATTTTATACTCATAATAACATTTCTGTCTTTAAACTCTGGAACAAACAATTTTATTTTTGAATAAACAGTTTATTTGGTAACTTGGCCCAAAACGAAGGAACCGAATTCAGTGACTGTTTCAGTTTTCATCATCTGATTGTAACATAAAAAAAACGAGAATTTCCTGAGAAAAAGTACAGATACGGTAATTTTCTTATTATTACTTAGTACAACTTCCTTCACACTAATTTTCTTGTCTAACATAAATCTTGTGGTTATATAAAAAACATCAAAAATTACGCAATAATTTAAAACTAATTACTTACAAACATTTTACCTATTTGATGTATGTCAATTTGTACTGAAAACAAAGTAAGTCTGCGCACTTCTCTCTGATGAAAAGACGTCTCAATCTCTATTACGTACAAATTTTACAATTTCCGTTTCATTTCAACTTCTAGACATTAATGATTTGTTAGTTTTGATAGGTTACTTACTGCTATTACTTCTGATTTATTGCCGCGAAGTTATAATTACTCAAAGAGAAACTTACCCGATTTCATATCAATTTTTATTTTTCTCTGATGTATAAATCACTTGCGTTAATTTAGTTTTAAAAAATCTAACGAAAACTCTCTCTCATAATAAAACTCGTATTTCTGTCCTTACATTTTTGAAATTTTTGTATTTTAACTTTTTTCAAGGTTTATTTTTCAATAAAAAATTCTAAAGAATTGCTTCACATATTCTCGCATAGGCTATTTAAATATTCGAGGTTAAAATGCATTTCAGGTAACTATCAATTATTCAGAGCGTTAGATTTCAGTTAGAGGTTTTAGAACTAACAGTAGTTGGAAGTTTTAGATTTTCAATTAGCTGTGTGTTAAGTAAATTAATGAATTATTATGTCTAAACTAATAGTAAACTACATAATAGCACCGGAATAAATTTTATTGCATTCATTATCTTAATCAATTTCTAAAGTTTATTAAACTGAAAATAGTTAAACTAAGTTCCAGTTGGTAAGTAGTCTTTGAAATACAATATCAAATCTATAATGTTATCGCAGGCGCAATACAATGAATAGCCTCGGGCGTTCTTACATTTTGCTCTCTTTGGTGATGCATCTATGCATCTTACCTAAACCTGAAGAGATTATTTTAAGAGTTTTGTTAGAACTAAAACTGCTTGCACATAAAGCTTCCAAGTCCAACGTTCATCACTGCTAAAACATTAAGAATTAACCAAGAGAAAGCTACTACTAACTGTAAATTCAAATAACTTACCATTTTTACTACAGAACGAATTATACCATCAATCGGGAAGGGCAAGACACAAGGTAAGTAATATTCAAAAATGCTAGAATCAGTCACGAATACAATTCATTAATTAGACAGATTCTTAGTTTTTGAGGTTTTTTAAAGATCATCGCTTTCAAAATAAAAATGTTCTTCGTACACAAAAAACCTTTACATACAAAAAACAAACTATCCAACGCAATATATACTGGTAGATTCAATTTTAGGAACTGACGTTTAGCTATAGAGCTTTATATATCTTTTATCTTGTGCACATTTTTGACTGTGCTGGTTACTTTTTCAGCCTGTTCATTTTTTCTATGCAACTTCCATCTAATGCTTTGAATGTCAATGTGAGGAAAATGTAAGTCATCATGAGTAATCTGTTTCATGGAGTCTATATTTATGATATTATATTTTTGTCGTCTTTAGTATTATTATTGTTATTATTATTATTTTAAGAAAGCGATATCTTACTACAATCGGATTTCAAACGTATTTCAGTAAGCGGATTACTACATTGTTAATAACGGTTGAGCGTCAAATCTAGTATGTTCAGATGTTACTTACTATTTCCAATCGTTCCAATACAGCTTACGTTATCAATACTTAGTTATTGTTGTACGCCGCTAGTTATTGTTAGTGATTTATCTTCTTATTTAATAAGAATGTGCTTTTAAGAATAGTAGATCAGATTCCAATATAAGTAACGATGCTCTCACACCACTTTTCATATACCTTGTTGTTTAGAACTTTAGATATTGGCTATTGTAACGGTTAATTTTTGTCACCGTTACACGAGGTTTGGTGACCGATGCTTGCGGTGTCTCCTCGAATGTTTTTTTTTTTCTAGTTTTTCTCTCCTCAGAAGGGTCTGAGACTTACGACTTCACACTGAAAGGCTGATTAAAATCTTGAAGATCTTTTCTATTTTTCTAAATCAATTAGGTTCGGCAACTCTTGCAAAATTTTAATAATATAGCAGGCGGAACACAGAGTATAATTATTTTCAACGTTTTGTCTAACTTCATTAATAGGTTTTGAAATTTAAATGTATGTTACTGACTTTGCTCCTTGTGAACAGTTTTGATTTTAGAATTTTGATTAGTAAATTTGATTGGAGATATTTTCTAAGAATGGTTAAATTTAATTGTAAACTCTGTTGAAATGGGACAGATTTATTTCTTTTTCGGTTCCTTAAGATGAAATTACTAGGTTTTCATTTGTGAAAACTTGTGTAGTTAGAGTTTTTCCTTTTCGTCTTAATTGGTTTAATTTGTATGCCACTGAAGGGGAATTCTTGTTCTTTTAAATCAAGACTGTGAATTTTCTGGAAGAAATGGACTTAGAATCGAGGATTGGTGGTACGATCTTTTCAAGTCGAGGTATTTCCTTGAGAAGGTAGACCGTGCGCTTCCTGCGAACTGTCATGTCAGGGCGAATTGTGCTTAAATTGCTTTGTTTAGTGCGAAACCCTATACTTTCCTCTTTTTGGGTTTTATTGAATGTTGATTGTTGTCTATTTCGTATTCAGTTTTTTGGGAGCTGCCTTATTTCACAGTAAGAATAGAACTACGAAGTCAGTTCAATAACTAAGGTTAGTTTCCTTAAAGGCTTTGCTACATTCTTAGGTATGGCCTTGGCTCGTCTTCAGAGATTTCATCACTGGGCTGAACCAATTGTTAAGTTTGGAATGGTGAGGATGTTCCCCATCAGAATTAGACTCGAGATGCGGCTCGATTTTAATCCCATTGGTGTAGAAGGGATCTATTACTTTGCGTTGATATTGAACTTTGTCAATGAAATAAAAATTAAAATTTTACTACCCACTCGTAAAACGGAAAAAAAGAATTTTTTTTAGGATGATTTTTTTATACCAATTACTCGCAAGATTTTTTTTGGCTTTGTTTGGACATTTAATGTAAGAGAAATATTATTGCTGTTCTTGTTTCAAAAATTTCCGTATCTCAGTCATTCAAGTTCTGAACTTGAATTGAAATTATTTTGTTTCGTAATTAAAAGTTTATACAGCTTCTACATCTCCAATAGATCTTTTCAGCGCCGGAGAAGGTTTTTCTGGTAAGTTCTTTTTTGTTTTAGTTTTTGTCCGGTATTTTTTTTGTACTTGATATAAATCTTTGAGCTTATTTAACTTTACAAAATGCGGTTGCAATTGTTATTAAAAGTCTTATGTCAAGAAAAAGAAAGGTTCTTAACTAATAACTGTAATTATGTCACGATTTATTTGAGTTTGTATTTTTAAAAATTTCTTCCTTTGCATTGTAGATTATGATATCGAGTGTTCGTGGTTGATAAAACTTCAACTATTTTCTTTATTATTCTATAAACATTTTGGATTGCATGATAGTGTATTTGTAAATACATTGAACTTTCATTTAAAATTTAAATATTTAATATCAATCCTGCATTTTACTTCTTAATTGTTTTTTTCCTAATTAAGATCGAATTTTCCTTTTCTTTGTAAAATTCTATTTCTGATCTTCTGTGTCTTCTATTTTTATTATTTTTTAATTTTTTTTTGTGTTTTCAATATACGGTTGAACAAATTTTGCTGTTTTATTGTGTGTTTAACCTTCTTATCTACGGCCAAGGCAACTTACTAAACTCAGTCGGCCTAGGACCAAGGAGAACTTAGTTATATAGATAAATGAATAAATTTGTAACGCAAGGTCACGTTACACTATCTCATCTAAAAGAACTATGATACGCTTACTTATGTGCAAACGTCTATTAAGGCAATGCTATATTGCACAAATAATGTATTTTGATTTAGTTAGTCACTGTTACGTAACAATTGTTGGTCATGTCACAATACAAGGTCTTGAGCGTTGCATCAACGATTTCTTGTGTTTAGCTATTCTATCTGAACAGATACTAGATCTTATACCAACAACTAAGTTTTCTGTGCAAAGAGACCTTATAGAACAATAAAACACCCTCAGTGCAATCAGCTAAAAATACTTCAAGTTGTTAAGTATCGACAGGTATCAGATACAGGGGTAATTCAACGAGTTTTCCTTCTCTGATATAATCTGACAGTGTATCAGTCCAAATTCAAACTATCTTTCTTTAAAATAGTTTGTACCATTAGACACTGATAAGATATTATTTGGTACAAAGATGAAAGAGGAATTAAAGAGATATTGCTTTGGTTTGTAGAAACATTCTATACGCTATCAGCTGTCTAAGTCTGCTTTGCTACCTAGAGCACGAGGTAGGCAAATCTGGGCCTGAAGTCGTACTGAATTAAATCAAATGTAGCAGCAATAACTAACTCTAGCAAAAATCTAACTAAACAATTTAATTTGGTATTTGAGTTGTAAAATAGAAGAAGTGGACTAATTCAATCAATTTGGTCCTGGATACCCATCCCTGACCTAAAATCAAATTGAGATTCCAATTCTTGTCGATTTCTTTTCTCATGAAATGAATCAACATAGAAAACATGGAATCTCTCAACGTTCTTAACAATAATAAATCATAAACTGCCCATAATGTGAATGAAAAGCTTCTTGGGCTCATTTTCTATAGAACTCGGTAACTAAGAAGAAATGTAGTTTAGTGTTGCAACTGTTATTAAATGTCTGAAAAGTATGGAAAAACGATGAAAATCTACTCTAAACAATCGGAAACTAAATAACCAACAGGTTATTAGTTGTTAAGTACGAAATACGTCAGGCCATTCTAAATCTAAAAGAATTTTTAGGCAGCTTGTGGCACTATGCTGATTCTTCAAAAAGAACGTCTAGAATTTACAAAATTGCTCATCAAAATTTACAGATTTACGAATATGGATTATCATAATGAGTAAAAATCCTGAAAAGAAAGCTGAGAATTCAAATAAAAACACTGAAAACTACTCTAAAACACTCGAAGACACTAAATAACCAACAAGTTATTAATTCTAAAGAACGAATTACATTCAAGGTCTAAAAAAGACTTTTGGTAGCCTGTGGCACTTGGCCGATTGTACAAAAAAGTACGTCTAAAATGTACAAAATTGCTAAGTTGCAAAGCAAATACCTATAGGAACGTACCGATATGGGTTTTTATAATGTTATTAAATGTCGGGATATTAAAAAAAAGGCCGCTAAAAATTTAGATCAAAACGCTGGAAATCTATTTTAAACACTCGAAGGCACTCAATAAGCAACAGATTATTTGTTTCACATTATGATCTACGTCATACCACTTGAAGTGTAGAAGAAGCTTTAGGTAGGTATTGAATTCACAAAATTGAAAATTTAAAACTTGAATTTAGAGACTTTAAGCTATGCGTTTTTATATTATTAAATGTCTAAATTCTAAACACTTTGGGACGAACGCTGAGAATTTACTCTAAACACTAGTAGACACTAAACAACCAACAGGTAATATTAGTTGAAAATTGCGAAATATCATTCGAGACGTAGAAGGATCTTTAGATCAAGGCAGACGCTAACGTATTTGGTGCCTGGTTATGGCGGAATTTCTGAAGGCAAACTCGTGTGGTATACAAGCGTTTAATATCAGTTTTAAGTAGAATATTCTTCAGTAGCGCCTATGGTAAGTTGCCTCATTTGTACATCGTTGCACTGGTCCTTGTTGCACAATGAAATTCGGATATGACTAATTTGAAGTTTCGAAAATCATTGAACATTTTCCTATAAGCTCCAAACCGATTTCTTCTATATTTAACACAACGACGACATTCCATAGTAGGTCATAAACTGTGTTTTGAAAAGATTTAAAGAATCTTACAGAAATTAATTCTTATTGCAATGTCTTGTGCTGACAAACTAACTAGTTAGAGATAATCCTCAACAACCTAAAACCTTGATTGTCCTTACATCAGAGATAGACTATGAATTTATTACTGGAAAGCCTCTAATCTGAAACTCAAAGGTTTTATGCAGATTATTGGAGATTATCTGGAATTGGGATTTGAAGTTTCAATTGCTCTGACTGTCAGACATTAAATTATAATTGAAAGAAGATGTCGCTAACACGAATCATAGCATGTACAAGATCTCAGAATAGACTAAAACAGCTAGAAAGAATTTTGGGAAACTATAAGGAACCAGGTAATTGATTTTAGAAAAGTCAAATCAAGATCAAGCACAATCTTATATTTCTCAGTTCAGTATCAAGATTTCTCCCTACCGCCAAGCTTTATTGCGATTAAAAGAAGCTTCTCCATAATATAATCCTCTTGTACTTTACCGTCGCATCGCATCGTTTTGTTGATTCAACATTTTGCTCCTTTAGCTTCTTATAATTCTGTTAGGTCCAGCCTTGGGCCATTTTGAAACAATAAGCTTGCAGTTTTTGGTATCTCGCGTTTTTTATCTTCTTGATGTGCCTTTTTAAAGAACCACCAAATTCTTGAAACCATGTTTACGTGTGTAACCAGAAAAAAGCAAACCACATATACGAAATTAGAACTTGCAAGAAGGAAAACAGTTACAAAAGAAGCAGAATAGAGTAATACCGTATCGAACCATCTTCTGCGATGAATAAAATAATCCTCTAGCTTCATTTTAATTTAACTATTATGAAAATCCATTAAACAATATACTGTGTATTTCTAAATCAAACATAATCCTCTTGAGACACCTTGTATATACATAACGTGTCCATAATAACTCTTGCTATAAAGATCTTAAACGTCCAGTTTGTTTACTTTTCAGATATTTAAGGTTAAAATACATCAACCTCTCGGGTTACCTTTCAGGCCAATTTATTTAATATAATTATTCTGCCAAGACACATAAGTGTCCTACTACATTAATTTTTGTAATGGGAAATCTTAAAAGCCCTGTTTATTTGTTATATCTATTAATAAATTCGTACTTAATTTTATCTTTAAGATCTAAGAAATATATCACGATTACTACCGTGATTTCGTGACACTTATTGGGTGCACTTGTAGTCCTTTTGGCACGAAAATATGCCGTTTAGTGCCAACTGCACTTTTGAACATCTTTCAGGGTTTTTGGGTGAATATTCATGGTGCATCCACCTTTAGTATTATAAATAAACCTATTTTGTTTTAAAATTGCTATCGAGAAAACATAAAAAAATGTTTATATTAAGGCAAGATTATACGAACGTTATGCAAACTATCAAGATCAATGTTGAGGTCACTTTTTATGCACTCCTCCCATCGAGTTATTACCAACTACATATTATTATGTTCGATGCATATGCAGTATGGAAGTTTTTTGTTCGGAATATGCATAAGTTTTAATACGAATGACGCATATTACTTAGGAATGTGGTGAATATCATATCCATTAGTTTTATATTCTGCAGACGGCAGTTTCAGAAGGTCACCCTGGTGTTATGTGAGGATCTTTTTTTTTAACTTGATGAGCGATGATGGACATATAGGAAATATGAATGTAGTAAATTTAAAGTTTATTTAACGCTGGTTTAATAGGAAAATGATAAATAATAAGCGAAAAAATGTTTTAAAAGGAAGTTGAGTGGTAGACCGCTTGTTATCAGTTGTGTTTAATATTACAAATTGTTTTTCCTTTTCAGAAAGCCATATCACTGTTATCAGTACTGGTATTTACTTAATATTACAAAGGTTTATTTTACTGTTACCGGGTAAATTTCGTAACGTGATTTTAAAATAGAGCTCTAACAAATTTTTATTCGGATGATTTTTTGGAATGTTGAAGTAATAACAGACGGGTTTTTTATCTTTTAATTTTAAAAAAATCCCAAAAGATAATTTGCATAAATTTAGGTTCATAAACGCCACAAAGTAGATTAGTTTTAAAATTGCTTTGAGCATAAAAAACACGCGTTGACTAACAGTACATTTGAGCAAAAACCGATGCAAATCCACTATAATAATGATAATAATGCAAGGTTTATATATCCATAACCGAAGAATCAAATATACTGGTGCCCTTATAAGGGCAGGCAAGAAACGCAAGATAATGAAATATCCTTTTACTCTTTTACCTTTTTTATCGGTAATTATTTAAACAGTTACAAGCATATAAGTTTTTCCGTTTAACTCGTATGTGAGTGAGTGTGTTATATTATACGAAAAAACTTGAATTCTGAATAAGGGTCTAATCAAGAACCGGTTGTATTTACACCGAGCCGCGTCATTTAGTATAAAATTCTGATAATATATATAAAAAAGATTTTATACTTTTATCCCGTATCTTATTTAAACGAAGCTGGTTATCTATTTATAAATCACACCATAATTGTCATACTAAAAAACTTGCAAAGATACGGTCCAAAGTATTATTCAAACTGCTTTAATAATAGGATTTGAGGGTGTTATTTATATTTTTCTCTCTCACGTTCTTAAGTTTTTTACTGATTTTTGTGTTGATGAAACCTATAATATACAAATCTCATCTAGGTATCTATCTATAAAGTATCTTCATCTTCTCCATTTATTTTTGTTATGAGCCATTTTTAGTAATATTAACGTCTGTATTCAAGTCCATACCATAGTTTCTCTTATTTACCAGAATCAATCAATGTGTACTCAAGTTAAATCTCAGTAACATTCTAAAATCATTTCAGATTTGAGATTGGCACTATCTAATGTGACTATACATTCAGAGCTTTTATTTTGAAAAGATCAAAAAATCTTCCGTGTAGAATTATCACTGCTATAAAATCTTGAACAAGATTTCGAAGTGGTGTTTTCGGCACAACGCACCCGTAGAAGTCTATGATATGCAGGATTTCCGAAACATATATTTTAAACCGAATTGCTACATCATAGTATTCTTTTTCTTTGAGTATTTCCTGTTATTCACAAATTTATGAAAAAGACTTGCAATATTATTCAGATAAGTTGCAAGAAGAACGAGCTACATAATTAATTTTAAGAAATTCTTTGTCATTGGTATTATGAATTTTCAAATTAAAACTTATTCTAAGAAGGACGTCAAGATTTAAGATCTCATTTCTTAGAATACCTTTGGATAAGCTTTTTTAGTCTGCAATAGAAATACTTGTTTCTCCTGCAAAACCATCGTTGGTACTATCACAACGATGTCCAAGAAAACGAAAGAATCTGATAACAATGAATGAATAACTGGGGGAAACAGGTTTCACTGCCTGTCAAATACCATAGTCTATATTCTTATCTCAAAACTGTAATTTGCTAAGGTAGAGTTTTTTAAAGAACATTAGCGTCCATGACAAATCTCGCATGTGCAACAATTTGATAATCCGAAATTCAAGTTCTTCTTAAATAGGGCAGGAAGTTTAGCACTTTTGCAAGAAAATATTAGTCATCGCGAACTCTTACTGTGTTATTACCCAACTCTACTAATATTATATCCCGTATATTTGCATTAATTGGTTACTACTTATCCTCATTTCTTCGTTAATTAAAATTTAGCCAAATCCGAAGACATTCCAACACCCGGTAAAGATTTTAAACTGAAACTCACCATAAAGCGAATAGAAGAATAGAAAGGTTAGAAAAAGACAAGAAACAAAGCAATGTAATAATAAAAGGCATACAGATTGACACTAATAACAGCTAGGTGTTGAAAGAAGATATGGAACCTTTCATACAGAGACAGTTGGAACTAAAGGTTAAACTAAGAAAAGCGGCTAAAATAGGAGAGAAGATATGCGTCATAGAAACAGAAGATCTAACAAATAAAATTAACATAATACTAAGGAATAAAAAGAAACTGAGTAATATTAAGGATCAGAAGATATATATAGAATCAGGTTTGCTAGAAAGGGAGAGAGATATAGCAAGGGAAATTAGAAAACAATCAAAGGAAGAAAGAATCAAAGGTAACCAGACAAAAATTGAATACAAAGAATTAAATATAAATGGGAAGGAATGAAAATGGGATGAAAGGGAGGATAAACTGAAAAAATTAGTAGTTGTAAACAATAAGCAAAAAAACTAACTAAAAACATAACAAAGATTGGATCTCAGGCAATGAAGAAGGCAAAGAATAAAGATAAAATAGGGATAAAACACATAAACTCAGAAATACTGAATGCGAAAAAAAACAGTTTCAGGAATATGTGATGCGAAAAAGACAATAACGAATGATACGTACACGCATAAGGCAGTAGATATAAAAAAGAATCAGATAATAAAATTTGGAACTTGGAATATTAAAACTCTGAGCGAAAAAAAGATGAGTTGACGGAAGAAATACCCAAATTAAATTGGATGATGTAGGGATTACCGAAACGGAAAGGAAAAACAAAGGTCTTCGACAATTGACAAACGGAAATTGGATGATGTACTGATCAGGTGTAAAAGAAGAGGAAAATGCAAAAGCCGGAGTAGCAATATCAATCAAGGAAGAGAAAATAAAATATGTGAAGAAAGAAAATTTAATTAACGAAAGAAACATAAAAGAAAGAAAGGACAATGAAGAATTGACAGTGACAGTTGAGTATGGACCAAATGAAGATGCAAAAAAGGAAGAGAAAGAAAAGTTGTTTTAGAGACCTGCAAAAAGAAGTCGACAGATAAGAAAGTGAGGTAATGTTTATGAGGGACCTGAACGGCAGAGTTGGCAATGAAAATAAAAGAATTGAGTAGTGTCTAGGAATACAGGGAGAACAGGCAAGAAATGAGAATGAAAAAAGAATAATAGAATTCCGCCTAGAGAATGAACTGAAAACAGGAAACTCACATTTTAAGAAAAAAGATATTCACAAATTTATCAGACAGATGTCGAGTAGGAAGGAAAAATCAATGACTGAAATATAGACATCTACAAACGGCAATAAGTGAGAGTAAAAGAAAAGTAGTAAACAACAAAATCAAATGCTATAAACTTAGAGAACAAGATTTCAATTTACTTTAGTAAGAACAGGGCCGGCTGAAGAGCCGGGTTGGCGGGGCAACTGCCCAGGGCCCCGCGCTTGCTGGAGCCCCTGCGCCATGAGTGAAAAATAATTCATTCTTTGTATCGATATATTCAGAACAAATAAAATTTCTAACTTTGTCTAAATATTTCAAATAAACAAATTAGACTATGTCTGAAAAAGCAGTGTGTTTCTTTTTTTATTATAAGGGCCCCGCAAAACTTCCAGCCGGCCTTGAGTGAGAATGCTAACGAACCCTGACTGTGAATTAGACAAGGAAGGGAGATTAAATACATTTAAAAATTCAATCCTAACAGCAGCTGAACAAAGTCGTGGATCTTCGAAAATAGCAAGCAGAAGCATGAAAAAGTCAACTTGGTGGACGGAGACATTAAAGATGGAAATAAAAGATAAGAAGCGTAAATAGAAAAAATATTTACAAACTAAAGACCCTATGGATTATGAATTTTATAAGAAACAAACAAAAGCGGCCAAAAAAGAAGTGAAAAAAGAGAAAGAATCCTGCAAAAAGTATAAAGAAAACAAAAACAGATTTTTAGCACCCCGAGCAACATGAGACAAAAAAAGGTAACAACCTAAGGAATATCAAAGACAAAGGGGGAAGAATTATATCAGAAAAAAACGAGATTATGGAGAGATGGAGTTCTTAGAAGGAAAATATATCGAGAATATAGAAAATGAAGAACTCCAACAAAAATCCCAACTAAAAAAACAAAATTAAATATGAACATAAGTATAGAAAAAACAAAAATCACGATAATTGCAAAACTTAGAGATGACAAACTGAGTCAAGTGCAAAAATTTAAATATCTAGGTTCAATTATTTCTGAAGATGGGAGACTGGATGATGAAATCACAAGACAAATCTCAAAGGGAGGTAAACTTTTCAGCAGTATTAAAAACTCATTTCTAGCAAAGAAGAAGATATCAAAAGAAGTATGAGTACAAGTGTTTAACAAAGTAGTGACGCCCATACTTAAACATAGTGCAGAAACACGGGTTTTGACAGAAAGACAGAAAAGCAAGCTAACAGCAAACGAGATGATATTCCTGATAAAAAAAGACCATAAGATAAAAATGGACAAAATCAAGAATACAATATATAGGAAAAATCTGCAGGTGAAATCTTTAGAAGCAAAAATAGAAGAAAGTTAGCTACGATGGTATGAGCATGTGAAACGTATGGAGGACAGCAAAACAGTTAGACAAGTATTTGAAGCAAAAGTGACGAAAAAGAAACATAGAAGATCACGCAAGGCTTGTTTTGAAGAAGTGTGGCATGGGAAGACATAAACCAGGCTGTGCAAGATAGAAAAGAATGGAAAAAATATGAAAGAGACATGTTAGGGGAGCTCAACTCCACCTCGTGGCTTACAGCCGCATTAGGGTAGATAGGCCAAAGGATTAAGTAAGTAACTAACTCACCATATAGGCACATTGGATCCTGTGCTTTACATAACTATTCAGACAGCTTGCTCAAAAGATATAAATTTTTATTTTCATGAGTAATTAATTTGTACATAAATACTGCATGTTTCAATTCATTTAAGGAAATCTATGCATGATTTGTTACAGTAGCAGCTTTAGAATATAAATACGTACAGGGATCTTTTTCTAGATTTTAGACTGTTAAAGAAAAATAATATCTTACCAGAAAACATCACGCTATCACGCTGTTAAGGACAGTTCCATGAAGTATAAAAATAGAATGCAACCATTAATTTTAATTTTTGGCAGTTTATTTCAACATACTTCTATAGTTATTGGCCTTTTTCTAACTATAATATTTAGAAACAATTCACAAACAACACAAACTAAATTTACTGACTTCTACCAATTCTTCCGACTTTTCGATCTAAAAGCGCTCATTAGATCCCGGACAGTTTCTTCAACCGTTTTGGCTATTCTATTCCAATTCTTGAATTCTTCTTCTTCATCAAGTGGTTTTACTACCTTTTCGTAGATGAAACTTCATTACAGATCAAAATCTTTAAATAGGCCTCAGCTCCGGACAATTTGGTGAAATCATGTCGTTTTTCACAAAAACGATATAATTATCTTTATACCATCGAAAAGGCTTTTGGCCAAAATAGAACAGCAAAATTCGTTTTTGCACATTCTTTCATGAAATTCTGTTCATTGTATCAGTTGTGAAGAAAGGCCCTGATCTTATCTCAAGTACACATTCCTTGTCACATCATTACTTTGCGTCCAGGTTTTCAACAAAATGAACTTTTCTTCTAGACTAACATCCGATCCCTTAGAAGATATATAAAACTGAGGTTCAAGTAATGTTTTATAGTTATTAAGCTTTCAGACTCGAACTTTTACAGGAGCTGTCTGAGTGGCACTTCGTTTTGGCTGTCTGTTTTCGACATGTCTTCAGGTTTTATTTTTATTTAGTTCTTCGGACCGTTTTCATTGACGTTTGTAATTATCTAGCAACATCTCTGTATCATCTTTGCAGATTTTTCTGCAGATCTTCTTTTCAAGTTTTTCGTTGCTGGAACCGAGTTTTTGACAAGATTTTGGCTCGTCATCTACACAGAAATCCTGCCCAAACTTATTAATCGCATTACAAATAGCACACAAGCTTACACCTTCGAGCTTGACCAGTTTCTGATGAGACGTCCCTGTTTCTCTGTACCATCTGTCTCTTCTCGAGAGAAAATTCTCATTTAGAAATTTTTACAAATAAATTACAATCAAAGCAACTAACTACTTCGAATAGTAGTGCAAAGTTGTTCTTATACTTGTTGAAACGGTCCTTATTATTTGGAAAATCTGTATGTATGTAAAATCATAAGATTTAAGTTTCTCGAGATTTTGCTAAAACTTGAACATTTCTCAAACTATATCGATTACGTTCAATCTTCCCTAACTTTTTTTTCGAAGCAGTACCTTTGTTCTTTGGCTAATAAACTCTTGCGCATCTTTATGGTGATGAACAAAAAGTCAGAGTGTTTATTCAAAGTGTAAACTTAAAAGAAGATTGCCAGATTTAGATACAACTTTTTTGGTTTATTCAACAGATAAATACAATCCGGTATAGTAAGCAACCGTAAAAGCAAATATCTTTTTGTTATTTTCGTACAGAAGAAGTATTAGGTTAGGTTTTCAAAATATACTACAAAAGTTAACTAATCTTTAACAATGCAGAAAATAAATATGCAAGATTCCGTGTTCCTGTGAGAGATGTTTTAGATAATCTATCTCGTAAAACTTTGCTATTGTAAACTCAACAGTGCTGCCGTCGTGGTATAATTGTATTAAGTCATGTACAGCCCAGTGCTGTGTAGAGCCTGAAACAACATAAAAATCAATAATTATATACCATACACAAATTGATTATTAATGGCAGTAGATCATCGTGAATTCCACGTCTACTTGAATAGGGTGAAATCGCATACATTATAGGAGACAAATAGTTTACAACTCGCGAAATTCTTCTAACACGTTTACAACGCTCTTGGAGTATGAAATTAATTGGTATGTCATGGTTTGTTCTTCCATAGCGATCCAGTCTACTATGGTTCTTAACAAACCAGTTGCGACTGTACCGAGAGTAGTGCTATGGGTATCGAATCAAACTCAATACACACCAAATTAGCTTTTGGTTCACTGTGCACAAGTGCAAGAAGTCAAATGAACATAAGGAAATTGTTTTGTGTGAATTTTTTGTTAAACAAATTCTTATTGCTTTCTACTAAACCAACTTGATGCAGAATCAAGCAGTTCTTGAGTTAGAAAAAGGAATCGAATTCTATCATGGCAAGACGATACTACAGAATACTCTAATGCAGAGCTATCTGCAGGTTCGTGTCTGTTGTTTGTTTCTTCTTTCTAATTATGACAGAAGATCACAGTATTAATAAATTAATATTATAAAATCTAAAGATTCTTGAATGTCGTAAAAGCTCTAGATGATCATTCAAGCTGAAAGTCACAATTGGTAGTTCTATTAGTTGCATTGGAATGGCTTATTCAAAGAAATATAATATTGCTTGGTATAGTGATCGCACAGTTGTGGTTTTACAACCATTCTAAAACTGAATATATCTATAAAAATGTCAAAACTAAAAATATAATTAATTAATAGAACGTATGCTTAGTAAGTAATAATCAACATGAAGGAAACCTATAGCAATAAATAATAACAACATAGCAGTAAAGTAGAAACTAGAGAAAGGCAAATTAAAATATTTTTTCTTCGAGTTTTTGTCATAAAAATAAAATCCAAGATATAAACAAACAAATAAAAATGAAATTGCCTATTTCACACAGGAATTATTAAGACTAAGTAAGTCAAATATAAAAAATTTTAACAGATTTTGTCTAGACACTGATGAAGCTAAAATGAAATTTACTACCTTGTGGTTTAAATTTACAGCAACAAATCTTTTAAAATTTATTTATATCAAACCTGTTATTAAAAAGTTATCCAGTAAATGTTTTAGAGGACACATTTTACATTTTTTGTAAATTGAAACCAATTAGTTTGCTTATGTCGAACTCAAATCGATTTTTTTACGCTTCCTGAGATGTTGGCTTTTTAGTCTTAATTATATTTTATGGAATTAAAAGAGAAGGAATGTGCAACCTGGAATATTTTAAAAATAAGGAATTATAAAAACAAGTATATTAACATGAAGATAGCAAAATTATTGTAATTATTTTGGCATTTTCATTTATAAACTTGACGCTCGGGTTAACACTGGAAAACGAACTTTTGTGCAGTTTAGTATATACAACTGCAAGACAAATTGAAATTAAGCACTTAGCTGGTGTAATTATTGCTTACATTTACGTGAAAACAAAGGATAAGGTCATAATGAAAGTGCAGACGACACTGCTAATTATAACTTCCGTTACAGGCTTTGTCAACTGGCATTATTGTTTTATACATGTACATTGTTCTAAAATTGACATTAATTTTTTTAAATTTTTTTCTGTTATTCAACATATCCTTTTTAACAAACGTGCTAAAACTTCGTTTGGTTTAATTTAGTTTCATGAAGTGTAATTTTAATTGTTTATGTAATAACTGAATAATTTCCTACTTAAAGTTTTGTAAAAAACATGTGATGTGAAATAGGATACACAGGGTTGACACGAAAATTAAAATTTTAGCCTGAAATAAGTGTGCTTCTGGTACTTATGTTCAATTATATAAAATAATTTTTATCAATCAAAATTCCCAAAGACTATTATGTTAATTAGACTGCTGAAAATATCTTCTGATGCAAGAATAACGTTTGCTCAATTTTTTTTAAACCTGCTAGCTACCTATTTGAAATTCCTCTTCATAATACCTGCAATTCAAAAGTCCTAGGAATTCATTTTCTCTGGCTTCCACTAACTCCATCACCAACTACTAACTGTGTTTCCTGGAAATTATTTTTTGTACCACACCGTATTCAACCAAGCAATCACTTTCTTGCTTTCTTTTGCATGCCAAAGTCCACCTTTATTTATTGTACATTGTGCATTTCGATTGTTAATTTGTTTAATTATTGTAGCATTTCTATAAAATATTTTGTTTTCTGTTAAAGAAACTAACATAAGGCATTTATTCTTGGTATAGGTATATAGATAGTATGTCTCAAGGTGAAGCTGCCTTGTAGGTTCTTGAACTTGTCTCATAAACGTTAATAAAAAATTTTGTCAATTTAATCTTTCACTTTTTTATTTCCCTCCTCTTGGGACAATGGCTTTTTTATGGATGCCTTGATAGGATAATTTCTTTAGTGCTACTGTTTCTACCTCAATGGCATTTATTCTGATTTCTTGCATAGAAAGCTAAAGAGTTTTTGGAATCATCTAGATTAAAAACGATTTATCGTAAGCAAAACACTGTTTAGTTTGTTTTTTTGTTTAAGTCATGATTCCTAGTATGTTGGCATTCTCAGAGCACACAGTGCTCATGTGTAAACCTCGGTTTAACATATTCCCTTTATATGTAATTAAGATTATTAACAAAAGACACCCTTTCCGATTAGATCATGTCAATGTCAACAACGAGAAAACCAAACAGTGAGACGGTAAAAACAGAACACAATAATTCTGCCAACAACCTTGGGAAAGCTGCTTATGCAAAGAAGCAAGTTATAGTGACCATAGATTAATCAATCATCTTCAGACTGTAGTAAGGGTTCATAAATCTTTCGTTTGTTTTATATTCAAAATAGTGGAATCTTGAGAAAACCAGAAGATATGCAAATCAGGTTTGGTGGTCAGTTGCAAGGTAATATTCGGAATGGCAGTCTGCAACAAAACAGTTGGTGTTATTAATTAAAAATCCAAACGGGACTACAACTACAAACAGTCTCATCAATATATTCACCATAACCGGTTAAAAGAGTTCTTTGTCAGTCAACCATTAGTGCTCTACGTTTGGTAATTAGCCAGTGACTGAAGAATATAACGCAAGTCTTTAAAAACATAAAAATCACATTAAAATTCTAACTATTACTATATCGCCAAGCGATAAAGACTTGTTCTGGCTAATTGTGATGCCTGTACGGTGCTTTGCATACCCTTATTAAAAAAACAGGACCACACTGGTCTAGTGTTGAGCAATTATGGGAAGCTTGACTATATCAATTCTCGAGAGGAAACCAGGAATCAAAGATTAAATTAACAGAAAAAATGACATTGGCGCGTGAATGAGTGATTCACGTGCTTGCCCGAACTATCACTTTTCGCTCTCGCACACCTTTTTCTGTACATCCCCACTCCTTAGGGCTGTGGTATAAAGGTCAAAAGATAAGTAAAATTGTAAGCAAAATATTTTCCTTTCCCATTCACGTCGTGATTTACTATGATTCACGTTATGCGCCGACCTGTAGGTCTTATCTCACTTTAGTGTTGTTGATCACAAGAAAAGTAGCTTTGAAGAGATTCAAGGGAAACATTTTATTTCTCTCTAAGCTTGTGTCTCAAAGATCAGCTTCAGAAGACGACTTTTGGAAAGCTTTTAAGTCGAGAATTAGGAATGTATTTTGCAAAGCAAATTTGTTTTGTAGATTCCAAGTGATCGTGATGCTGATTTCTACGAATATGGGGACACGTAATGAATCAACCAAACGCTCATTTCAACTAAGCCAAGACATTTTGCAAAGCCAAAGCTTCATTCTTAATATGTTTTCCCACCGACTAGTCTAGTTGCTTCACTTGCTTGCTTACCCTTGCTATTAAATTAATTTCGTAATTCTATACAAGATGTATAATTAAAATACCAAACCTCAGTTCAGTTTCCTGATCTGCATAAATTCAGTTTATTCTTTTTCTTTAATTTCTATTGATTTGCTTTTTATTTTTTCTCCGGTAGTGAAAATTCTAGTCTTACTTTGCTTTGTAGATTTTGCTGAGATTCTGCATTTTTGTTTGGATTTCTTTAATACGAGGGTTGCTATTTATATTTCTGGCCTAACAATGAAAAAACAAGTATTTATGATCGAAACTAGTTTTATTGTTTTCCAAAATATTCTCCATTAAGATTGATACACTTTTCCATGCGTTTGAACCAATTTTAGAAGCACTTTTTCCACTCTGTTTGAGGCAGCTCCAAAATATGCGTTTTGAAACAAAAAACGGCTTCTTCTGGTGTTGAAAATCGTTGACCACGCAGTTTGTTTTTGATGTACGGGAATAAAAAGAAGTCATTGGGTGCCAAATCAGGGCTGTATGGTGGATGGCCCATCAACTCGACCTTCTGGCTGGTTAAATATATAATTTTTTGAGCAGCGGTGTGAGAGCTTGCATTGTCATGATGATGAATGATTCGCCTCTTCTTTGAAGTTTTCCGAATTTCTCCAATGACTTCTGGCAAACAAATGGTTGTGTACCATTCAGAGTTGACCGTCTTACGTTGCTCTAACGCCACTGTTGCCACATGACCGGTAATGCCAAAGAAACAGGCAACCATTTGCTTCGATGTGCTTCTTCCGCGAACAACTTTTGTTGGATTTGGCTCGTCTTGAAAGACCCACACAGTTGATTGCTGTTTTGTTTCGAGGTCATATGCGTAGATCCATGATTCGTCACCTGTGCAGATGTTATACACAGCCTTTGATGCACCTTTTGCAAATTTTTTCAACATTTCAATGCACCAGTCGACGCGAGCCTTCTTTTGGGCATTGGTCAGGTTATGCGGGATCCAACGGGAACAATTTTTTTTACGGCCAAATGATCATGTAATATCTTGTTGATGCTAGTCATACTAATGCCCAAAGATGCCTCAATCTTACGGTATGTCACATGACGATCTTGTTTAATCAGTTCACGCACAGCATCGATGTTTTCAGGCACAACGACAGATTTTGGACGGCCTTCACGGATTTCGTCCTGGAGTGAACATCGGCCACGTTTGAATTCATTATACCAGTTTTTTACAGTGCTGTAGGATGGAGCTTCATCGCTATATAATGTATTAAGTTCATTGATGCACTCTTGTCGTGATAATCCACGTCGAAAGTTATGAAAAATAATTGCACGAAAGTGTTCACGGGCAATTCCATTTTTTACTAGGGAATGCACTTTTCAATTAACTGCAAACAACACTAATCGCACTCAAATGACAAAATGTTGTGGTTGAGGTTATGTTCAACAATGTATAGTTTACACCGGAAATGTCAGCCGACGCCTGGAAACAGTCAGTGTTGCCAAGGCCAGAAATATAAATAGCAACCCTCGTACCATCAAGATCTGCCTGTATTCCATTTGGTTTCATTCCACCTTACATGATTTCTTACTCATTTAAAAAAATCACGAGGCTTATATAGACTTGAACCAACCACCCCACATCCAACTGCAGTAACACCCTCATATCTATCTATCTATTGATTCATTTAAAAACTAGTTTGGCATTAAAAATTCCTCAACAATTATGTGTTCTTTGAACGATTTGATCACGTCCAATATTCGAAAAATTGAAATTTATGTGTCATGTCGTTTGTACCATCTTGCGCCAAAATAAGCGTTGAAGACTCGATAGAACTTAATCAAAAATTTTGCAAACTCGCAGGTGAAAACATTTGTATGAAGAAAATGACAAAATCAATATTACCGTCTATGTAAAGATGTCAGTTGCCTAAACTCCGGTCAATGTCTAACAATCAGCAATATTCATTTATTTTTAAATATAAAAGTTAAAACAAAAGAAGAGGCCATGAGGTTATTCGCAGGCCGATAAATTAATTTGCAGTTCGATGTCAGTGCTTTACTGTTGAACGTGAAGGTCGACTGTCATCTTTCTTTCTTTCTTTCAATTAAGTGCTAAACAACAAAAGAGTACAAATGCACTTTGGGTGGTTTCAAATGATGACCCTGAATAATCCGTTAGTCACGGTACGTCGTTAGAAAGTGTTTGCGAAATTTTGAAGGCAAGTTACCACTATTAGAATGTTTCAGTCCCTTTAAAAATTATGTTAGATATCATTTTTAGACAAATTGTTTTTAAATGACTGACCCAAATCATACTAATTGCCAAGTTCAGCCTATTTTAGTTTCGTTTTTTCTTTAATACAGCAACTTGCACCGATTTGCTTTCAAAACGAATGAAAGCTTTTAGGATACATAAATAGAACCATATACATATAAGCAGTCAACTATTTCTTATTAGAATGATCGAATACCTGTTTCAAAAATTTTCTGTTTTGCCAAATTTTTCATTTATTTTTACACACATTCTTTTGTGAATGACAGAATTAGGTTATGTTATGTTAATTGTACGTTTAGATGGATTTAGTCAGTTCACGTTTCTTGTTCAGTTGTAAAAGCTTGACGTTAAGAATGATAGAACATTAAAAATAATACCAGCAAATTAATAAAAAAAGATCAAGTTTCAAGCATTTGCTATTAACTTTTCCACAAGTTCTCATTAATTCTTCAAATCCGTGGATTTCTTTACTTTATAGTCTTATAAAAATCCGATAGGAATAATCAGTCTTTTTCTTATAATAATCTGTTATATTTGAAACAACTACGGCTTCCGGAAGAATAAAACGTTGTCGTGCAACGGTAAGGTAAAAATAAACCCATAAAACTTGATACAAATGTACAAAATTCCAAATGCAGAAATAACGAATAACGTTTTTGCTATTGAACGTGCATTGCGTGACGGGCAAGTTGTCATGGACCGCGTAGTCTACAGTTTTACATATTTTATTGCACCGGACCAACAACCCAGGGAATATAATACACACAGAATATGCGGCATGTTTGCGAGCCACTATCGCTGATATAATATGATTTATATACATTAAAATTGGTAAACATTCATAAAAATGCCTCTTTACTCTAATTAATTTCGAAAATGGCGCAGTTTAAGTTGTTTAAGTAATCAAGTAAGAAACTCCATGCTGCTTTTACACTAACTCCATGGTTTCATAAAAGTTAATTAAATGTTGAAGTTCTTGATATTATAAAGTCTTGTATTAGAATTTTAACTAGAATTTAAAGTAGTTTCTCTTTTTGTTATTTCAAGTGGAGATAACGTAAAATAACTTGGAATTCTGTGTCTGTAGAAATAAAAAAAGTTATTAATTACCCATTGGTGCCTGTGAGAAAGATATGACCCTGATTTACTTGTTTTGATGTAGCCATATTGTAAATAGTATTATGATCAAGTTTATCTTTGATTTGGCAGTTTATTATCGATACTATTTGGCAACAGTGGTATATTGGCTTCCCAGATTAAGCTCGGAAGATGATTGCCACTGACCCAACTTAATTACTTTTAGATTCAATTCCAGCTTGAACTAAATTTAGACTTCCTGAATTTAAGAGAAGAGATCTAATGCTTTACTCAGCAATACTCTGTGCTGTGAAAAAAGCAAAACTAAGCAATTAGTCTTCATGGTGGTAGAATATAATTATTTTCTTAACCTTGATAATACAAGTGTAGATGCGCCGATTAGTTTAAATGGTCGTCATATTGAGCATCCAGCGCGCGTTTTCCATCCTGGTACTCAAATAGTGAGACGTTCTGCATTGTGATCGACTCTTACTTGTTCATCTTGGAGTAGAGCTTTCTTTCACATTAGATCAATCAAGTTTTTTCTAAAAATGAATAGTTTTAGGGATACCAAGTGTTTACATCCCCAGGTCTCCGCTACTAATGAAAGTCAATGAAGTGTACGTAGTACGAGTAGTATCAATCACAAAAATCTTTATTTTAACATCAGTGAATATGTTGAAAGCATAAGAGATTAACATTGCTTACACGTATAACACTGAGAAGGTCTAACATGCTTTCTGATAACAATCACTCAGAAAACTTCATCTCGATATTTTTGCATTGCACAAATAAGGGCAAATTTTTCTTCAACATCTTGAGTCGTTCTGGCATTGATAAGTAAGCTTTGAGCACTGCTCCCTACAAACGTAACCTTTAACTTTTAAAAAACAGTTACTGAAGTTTGAACTGGATTTAGTTTACAGGATGGTCAACAAACGCTAATCGTAATTTATCTACGTTTTTCCTACCGTTTGGTGGAACCTATTATCCCATCAATAATGTAGTACCTGGTTTGATAGGCGTTCCTTTGAAAATAAAAATGATCAAGGCAACACATGTGATTATTGTTACGAATAACTAAATGTGAGATGCATAGTTTATTAGAGAAATATTATTTTTAAAGAGACATCATTTGGGCATCATCATTGTCTTCCAATATTTAATAAAAGCTTTAATAGTTGCAATCTTTGCTTTATCGTCAAACTCAGATTTTCTCAAGCCTTGAGCCTAAGGTGCGCAAACGCTGCATTTATAGTCTAACAATTGACAATACCTTATTTTCACTTCACGATTGTGTATGATTTGATGAGTAGACCATGACAAGATTTTTTGAATTATCATTCATTTTAGTCTTTCAAAAACCTACTTGAACTGCTCCAAGCAGTTTCTATCTATCAAAATCAGGAGGTTTTGAAGGATCTGTACAAGACACAAAGTCTAAGATGCAGATCTAGTTTCTCGCAAACGTTTTTATAAAATCAGATTATTACTCTTTGCTTTTTGGGCATTGCAAAAGTTTGAGACTACGGACAGCTTGTACTATATTACGCCAAACTACGTGGATATCACTATCCAATTCTTACGTATGTACGTTAATATTTTCCCAGAATTACTGTAAACCAGAAAATCTACTGCTCTAATCTTAAAGAATTCAAAAGCACTGACTTTCAGAAATGTGTCTGAGGCTGATACTTTCTGTAAATTTTACATCCTACTAAGCAATTCCTACTCAAAACTATTTTGTTTGTTAGATCAGTGGTCTTGCTTACCAAACCACGCAGACCTCTAGTATCAGTTTTTAATATCTTCTGATAACCATGCTCTCAGCTTGAGCAACTTTTTGCACGGGCTATCTAATATTATTAATAACATACCAAAAGATAAATAAGAAGCTCGAGTTCGTAAAAACATTTCCAGGGTTGTATTTGGCATTAAAAAGTACCTCAACTGTTTTCATTTGTCTACAGTCTTTTATTTCTGGAATTCACATCAGCATTTTTGGCAAGTCACGAAACATACAAAAGTTATGCTCTAAATGACAAATTGTTGTGATAGTGTCAAGAACATTTTCAATATTGTATATTTTGGATTTCTAATTTCATAAATTGAATCACAAAACAAGCACAAGCTGCAAGCTAATTTGTTATACGTAGATGCACTGTATAATTATTTCCCAAACTAAATAAATACATGTTGTTTCAAAGCTAATCCTATGACATTTCAGCAAAAATGTTTCAGTGCATCATATCTGTAAATGCTTAGGCGATAAATATATCCTTTCAGATAGAGACCATTCAAGTCATTTCTGTTATTTGCTTTCTAAAAAACTGACCTCAATACTCAATAGCATTGATTGCAATTGAGGTGGTTTAAGTAACGTAGACCAGCAGAATTTTATTATCCATCTCAAAAATTTTTTGATAAGTTTCGACCGTCACAATGAAATTTGGAACATTTATTGAAAATAGTAGAAAGATGATGCTTAAACTGTCACTTGGTTCTAGTTTACCTCTGTATCAGATGAATATTGGAAGGGTAACATAAAACATTGTGCATTTCAAGGCATTTTTCCATTGTTGCACTGATGATATAGACCAGTTTTGCTTGAAAAATGATACCCATGCTGATACCAAGATTCAGTCTAAACCAAAACCAAGACATGTAAGATCTCTTCAATATTGTCAGTATTAACAAAATTAGAAATCTCTACACAGAAATTTAAGTTTATCCATAGCTAACCTTTAAATAAAGTAGCAATACCAACGTTTGATAAAAATTGACTATCTACAAGTGAGATTCTCAAAAGCCATCATTGATTTAAATTTTGTCATAACAGAATTGGACGAGACTATAATTTCACAAACAATAAAATACTGCCTTAATCCTTCTCTGTTAAATGCAAGGTGTTTTGTGCTTACAATAAACGTCAATAAATAAGGACTTAACAGAAACAAGAAAAACCACCATTTCAAGTTCGTGTAACTGCACGCACGTACAGTTTTTGTAAAATGCCAGCTGACGTAAATTTCTTTACGCATGCACGGATAATTATTTATTACCAATTAAATTCATCAGAGATGCAATTATTGTCAACGTGAGTTCGTATACCTTTGTGTTGTAAAACAATAGTGAAAGATTATCGAGAGAGATCACCGCGGTAAGCCAATTCAAGCGACCAGTTCTCTTTTGTGAATAATTAAGTTTTTCTGAAAGCGAACATTTTATCATCTGACCAGTACTTTGTAATAT
The DNA here is from genome assembly GCA_011009095.1 of Ignelater luminosus. Classification (NCBI taxonomy): domain Eukaryota; kingdom Metazoa; phylum Arthropoda; class Insecta; order Coleoptera; family Elateridae; genus Ignelater; species Ignelater luminosus. The sequence goes on from VTPC01090719.1 coordinate 115,998, forward strand.
TGGCCTAATGAAAGGGTTCGTGCAGAACGACACAGACTAATATATTGCACTGTTTATCTTTACTGCTCATCGAAGGAGGCTATGGCGTATACTTAAAAGGCTTTTATTTATATTTTTACTGATCACTGTTAGCTATCAAGAAGTGGAATATTAAAGCAACTTGACAACTATTAATTTATTCCTTTTATTAGTAGCAACAATTCCAGTCACAATAATCATTTTTATTAATAGGAAATATATGCCCATTCTAATTTTTCTAGATTTTATTTCCTTATTACGTATAAAAAATTACTTATTATGTATTTATTGATTGAAGTTGTCGACGTATGTAAATAAGTCCACAACCTGTATTTTGTATGTTCTATATAAGCTGGCACTCTACGATAAGGATCAGAAAATTTAGAAATAAAATCTAGAACAACCATTGTGATAATAAAAATTCATGACGTGGCAATTTGGGAATTCTGCATTGAAAATATTTAGAATGAATATACAGGGTGTATTAAAAATGATGCATCGTGATATTTTTACATGACAAATTACAAAGAAATCTGGTTATTCTCCAATATAGAATCTTCAAGAAGGGTGTTGCAATATTGCATTGTCATTGTCGAAAAACTTCTTCAAAGCAACCTAAGAAATAAATCTCCTAGAAATTCAATTTTATCAAATTAAAGTATTGTCACATATAAAGATTTTTAATTGACCAAATTAATTTATAATAAACTTTTTGATTCAAATTTTGGTGTAGTTTCATGTGATGTATTTATCATGAGCTACTTTTAATACACCCTGTACAGCAATTCTCGTTTAGGTGAATATATTGAATTATATTTAGTTTAACATTTTAGATTATGTCTGGAAGAAATCAGAGTATCACAAGTATGGTTTTGACCTTCTCCTTTGCTATTTTTAGGTGTCGAGTAATATCTACATTTTGGTAATGAAATTTCCTTTATCCAAACTTTATTTCTTTCAGATTAGTTTGTGGAAGTAATTTCCTAGACCACTAAAGATGGCAAATTTTTCGACTCGTGTCATTTGGAAATTTGTCCCATTTTTGTTCTTTTGTTTTTCAAAATGTTAATGTTAGTCTGGTTATGATATTCTCGTCTTGGCTGTCAGTGTTAAACTTCATGCCATGATCAGAATCGTGTTGTGGTTTGACAAGTTTTGCCATTCTCTGGTCTTGTATGAGGCCAACACTTTGCAAGGCCAAGCCAAAACTAAAACCGACGAAGGTCTTGCTTTATTAAATGTAGTTTTGTAATCTCGATTATAAATTCTAACCTTAATACCATGCCCAAAGCATGTTGCCATTTGACAATTTCTGCCTTCCTTTGTTCTTCCGTAAGTCAAAACTAAGACCAATTAATGCTACTCTGGTTATAATTTTGTAGTCTTGGTCATCTGTTTTTATATTTCTTTAAATTAAGCTTAAAGTTTTACTAGTTAGTGAAAGGAGAGTAGAAACTATTAATTATGGAGAATTCTACTTTGCAGCTTTGCAGTACACTTACTATACCGTTTGTCAGCACATGGCTTTGGAAAAAATGCTTTAGAATAGCATTTCCATTTTTGACCATAGAATACGTTTTTGAAATAAAACTTTTAGTACAATATCACTCCATATAAACACACGCCGATGCAATATCTACAGGGTTAGTCATATGAAGTGTCCCCATCTATTGGCAATTCACAGCTGTCAAACCGTTCATGACAGCTGCGCCAAAATTGTTCCGATAACAGCTCAATACATTGTTTACAAGCCACCAGAAGCATTTGCGTATCGGTCAAATAGAAAAAAAGTTATTCGTGATGGAATTCAAACGAAATAGTGTGATTGCTCTATATTTGGCTGGAAAATCCCAATCAGCTATTGTGCGTGAGCTCGAACACATCAAAGTGAATAGGAAGTTTGTGTATCGCACCATAAATCGTTACAATGAAACTGGCAGCGTTGTAAAACGCTATGGAGGTGGACCGAAAAAAACAGCAACATCACCAGAAATGGTTCGAAAGGTGAAGAAGCGGCTTGAGCGAAATCCACGACGTAGTGGTAATCAAATGGCAAAAGAACTGAATATATCACAATCATCCATTCGTCGCATACTACAAAATGAGCTCCAAGTTAAGGCCTACAAGAAACAAAAAGCGCATGATCTTACACCGAACCAGAAGAAAGTTCGATTCGAAAGAGCTAAGGAGTTGCTTCGCTTGGCCGCGAGTGGCGAATTTCCGAACATTGTGTTCTCTGATGAGAAAAATTTCCCAATCGAACAATTCGTAAACACCCAAAATGATCGTGTTTACTTGACAGAGCGCACGTACGAAAATTTGAAACATCGATTGGTGACCCGAAGCAATTACCCATCGCAAATAATGGTCTGGGCAGCTGTAACAGCTACTGGGCGCTCTCCACTCGTTTTCATCGAGCCTGGTGTCAAGATCAATGCGACTTATTATCGGGAAAGTGTTCTGGAAGCTGCTCTGAAGCCGTGGGCACGTAAACAATTCGGTCATGCGGATTGGACATTCCAACAAGACTCAGCACCGGCTCATAAAGCTCGTGTGAACCAAGAATGGCTGAAAACCAACGTTCCAAGGTTCATTTCTTCCACACAATGGATCTCGAATTCGCCAGACGCAAATCCTATGGACTATTCCATCTGGTCCATCCTCGAGAGCAAAGTGCGCGCAAAAAAACACGCCAGTATGGATGCTCTGAAACAATCACTCAAACGTGAATGGGCCAAAATACCACTAGAGCACATTCGGGCAGCCTGTGAGTCATTCCCCGGCCGTCTCAAGGCAATAATCCATGCGAAAGGTGGCCACATCGAGCCAAAGTAGCTCGATTCTGAATTCCTGATTATTTTCCAACATTTTTGTGCTTTTATCAATAAAAAAAGTATTTCACACCACATTTTCTGACCGTTTTTCTATGGGACACTTCATATGACTAACCCTGTACATGCAATGCTCACACTAATGTTGATCTTTGTAAAGCACTCAGTAACTAACTATCAGGAATCCAGAACCTTAATCACTTGCAACCTTGCATTTTACTGGCACCAAGTGATTTTGAAACCGAAAAAAGCAATTTTATTTATTCTGCTCACTATTTTCTTACATTTGCGAAAGAAAAGCAAAATCAAAAGTGTTAGGCTATAATGGTTTGCTGATACCTATCAAGATGCAAAAAATTGGAGAGCAAAGTGACGACGAGGATTATGTATGAAAGAATGAAGAAGGCAGTCCACGAAACATGAAGGGAAAACCAAGCCGGATTTCGACCATAAAGATCATGCCTGGATCATATCTGCACACGAAGAACAGAGTAAACAGGAACAAAATGTGGAACATCTTAGAACGATATGGTATACTCTACAAATATCTAAGAATAATAAAACTACTATACGAAGGCTACTCAGCAAGAATTAAGCACAATGGAACACTAGTAGATCCAATCAAGGTAGAATCCAGGGTAAAACAAGGAAATCAAACAGGAATGAACTGGGAAACTTCTCAAAATTGAAAGATCTTGAATTTTGGCATCAAAACAGGTAGGCCTACATATTAACAACACAGGAAAGACAAAACTGCTACCCAAAAACAGAGAAAATACAGAAACAAATAAAATTGATGATAAAGAAATCGACGAAGTAGAAGAATTCGAGTACCTAGGAAGTGTAATGAGTTGCGACGGAGGAACGGAGAGAGACATAAATAGACGAATAGGACTAGCCCGAAAAATCAACCTACTAAACAAGATCTGGTACTCAACAAACATCAGTAGATCGACAAAACTAAGAATCTTTAATTCTAATGTTAAAACTGTTCTAGTGTACGGAGCCGAAACGTGGAAAGCAAATAAAATATCAATAAGAAAGGTCCAAATCTTCATAAATAAATGCCTAAGAATTATTTCCAAGATATTTTGGCCAACAAGAATAACAAACGAAGAACTATGGCTTCTAAAAAACGAAGAAGAGATAGATGAAAGAATTAGAAGACAAACAATGGAGGTGGATCGGGCACAATTACAATGTACCCGGAAGAAGGAGAGTAGGAAGACCAGCCAGCACCTGGAAAAGAACAATTCTCAAAGAACTGGAATTCCATAACTTGACGTGGATGGAGCTAAACTGAACTCACGGTCCACAGGACTAGGAACCCTGTCATCGCATCTTTGCTGACAAAATGCCACTCGGTGCCTTATACGCCAGAGGGGTAATAGGTTGAAGATGAATTTTCTTACATTTGCGGAAGAAAAGCAAAATCAGGAGTGTTAAATTATAATGGTTTGCTGATAACAAAAAGAAGATATGCTAAACGACCGCTATCTCAATTTGTACGAAAAAGGGTCGTTGGAGATGATAAGCAAAAAATTTTGAGTTTTCTTTGTTTTTTTTAAGTACCGAGATGAATCTAACTACGTAGAAAAAACTAATTTAGCGCCTCTTGATATATGGTCTTTTTTAATATCTATCCTTACACCAGAAGAATTACTTTTACCAATGTATGAAGCTACTACCTTCATGATCACAATTCGTAATCTTTAGAATTTGTCTAATCTCAAAGAAATTTGCTTTTGCTGAACACCTAATAAGTTAAGCACAATCTTTACTGTATATCATTTTCGTAGGTTTATTTATTGTATGTATATACTATTAGGTAAGATTAATCAGAAATTAATCAAAAATGTGTGTACATGTTCATATAAAAGAATTCTAGCTTTACGGTATTAAAACAGAATCCACAGCCAATTTGACAAACAAGTCTAAATTTCCCGGTAATAAATACTCGTATAATGAATTTCACACTGTAATTGGCAATATTTTTAGCTGAGAAACACGATAGTTTTACTTGTACTAATTAACCAAAAAACGTAAAATTCATTGCAAGCTTTATTTACTGAAAATTTCAAGCGTTTTGCAACTTGTCGCTTTAATGTTAGCATCGTTTTCTAAAATATTACTTTGTTTAATTTGAGCAGGTGTATTTTATTTGAACATGAGGCACCAATCGTTATTTTGTATACCCGTAAGGCACCAATCGTTATTTTGTATACCCGTACATAATTTCAGTAGGAATAAACGAAGAAAGATCGTATTTTATTTCTGCTAGCATTCTCATTGAAATTTCCTTATCATGCAAGTTGAAACTTTTGCACGCTGATTTTAAAATGGAAATAATAGAAACTGCAGTTGCAATATATCACTTTCGTCATAAATATATACAGTTACGAAATAATAAAAAGCAATTCAAGACTTTTCTGCCTCATGTATAACATTAACAGTTTATTCTTGTCAAACCTAATTTTCTGCCTCATATACAACTTTTACAGTATATTCTTGTCAAACCTTTATATTTAAATAATAAATGAGATTATAACGTGTTCGCCATTGCTGACATGTAATAACGAAAATTATTGGGCGTACTTGTGTGTAGGCCACCATTGTTTGGCTTTCCCATATTGCGACGTTTGTCATTACACTTTATAGATTTACAAATGCACACAACAACAATGTAATAATAATAGTAAAAATAAATAATTTCAAAGAAGACTTGCAAAAGACAATAAAATTAACAGCGGTAAAAACATACTCATTACCAATTGCATGAGCAACGTTGTATGAAAAAGTAGAGATTATTTCAGAAATTTCACATATTGTGTTTGTACTTATTTGAAAAATGCAGACTGGATGTATGCACGTATAGTTATTCTCCCAATTAGTACTTTATATTATTTACAGCGTCCGTGTAGCAAAAATAAGTTTTATTATAAATGTCGTTAACCATTTCCTTCTTTTTGTGTATTAAAACACGAACGTGATTTAACTTTCAATTTAATAACTAAAGAAAACTGATTTATGGTATTTTAATAGAGAGAAATTCCTTTAGCTAAACAGTATAAAAATTTAATGACGGCATTAAAAATTTTTATCATGTACAAATTTGTCTAGAAATATATAATGAAGTTTGGAATTTTGATAAGATTTTGTTATAAATTACAAACTTAAATATATTTTATTGCTAATAATCCTACTTTTTGATCTATAAAAGCCGATCATTAAATATTGCAAACGGGGATGGATATAGAGATTATCGGCCTTATATAAAAACCTAAAATAATCTTCAGTGGGCGGTGCTGAATATTTCTTGTGATTAAAAAGCGTTAACTATTATGTCTCAGCATCTTCACTCTATAGCATACTTTATATTCTTATTGTAACTTACATTGTGTGAGTATGAATCTGTCTGTAACTGATATTTATATAATTATTGATACAAAAACAAGCAACAGATCTTACGACAATATATCATAACTAGAATCATGATAAATGCCAAAGATACCCCGATTCAATAAAACTAGAAAGGTTCACAAAGTAATTTTTAAATGGATCCTGCCCTTCTAGTTTCTATAATTTGTAAAACCTAAGACAACTTGAAGAAGGTCAGTTCTATAATTGTATTTACTACATCAACATAGATCGCCTTTCCGTTAATTTGACTCAAAAGAATCAAAGCATTCCACGACTCTAGATTTGTCGAGACAAAAATTTTTTTTCTATAATTTTTTGATTGCATCCCTACAGTCTAAAAATGTTTGATTAGAAGAGTAGAACTGGATAGTATTAAGAGCCCAAAGCAAAACCATGGCTCCTCCATTCACTTTTTGATGCCTTGCAGCTCTGAAAGGAACTCCCAAATTGGCCTAGAAGACGATTTAGTAGCAGTAGCCGAGTGTGATCACAAAAAAAAGTAGAATGTAAGTGGTTGGAATTCAACACAGAATGTTTGTCCAAGAACCTTCCTTAAAAAGCTGTTTAGCCAAAACCTCTGCAAGTGGTTCACTGCTACAAGTAGATTTATCCCTAAATCATGTCAATTAATATAATGCAGTAGCTTCAATAAATGATTTAAGTATGTTGCTATCACAGAAAGGTGGAAAACTATCCGCGGGAACAACTTAGTTACTATTCATGTACTTGGGTCAACTACTAAGTGATAGATCTATCTCTATAGGTCACAATATACAAGTGGATTCTAAAACCACAAGTGAATCGTCAATCAAACAATCTACTAAACTAATAATAACCATTTCTATTAGTTGTAATTGACTAAACGGTCTTTACAAGTGAAGCAAGTTGAGCGACTGCTGAATTTAAATAATCAATTCAATCAATAAAAAATGTCATTGCAAAACCCAGTTAAAATAATTTTTTTGATCTGAGCTACCATCGGGCAAAGGAGCACTAGGAATTATCCGTTGGCAGTCATGTTTGTCTTTTTAGGAAAATAATGTTTCAGTGTCTTTCTTTTCCATCATTGAAAGCTAGCTATATCGACTAATATAAAATGTAAAACTCTGAAATTCTAGAATTAACTTTGACTTGAAAATAAAGAAAGTTCAGTTTTACTCGAAAACGATAAAAATAGCAAACGTCAAGGCAAAATGTGATACAATACGGTGGGTACACCGAAAACGCTTTGCTCATAAGATGAAGCAAGAAGGATGATATTTATTAAAATAGTTCATTCACATCATACATATCTATGTGTGTCCAAAAACCACGGAATATCCATGCTTTAACTTTTTGCCGTATTCGCGCACTTGCTCAAAGTATACCTCTTACTTTTGCAATTTGGATTTTAGTATCTGAACTCTACGCGAACTTGTTACAGTTATGCGATGGTCAAAAAATGCAAACCATAATTTGTTTTGGTGCTTTATCCGAGAACATTCAGTAAATGTTCATTATTGTTTAAAGCATTATAAAATCAGCTTTGATTTGATACTAATAACACCTAGCTTGGACTGACATTAAGTTTTGGTTCATCTTCGTGCACAAAACTTTGTCTCTAACAAAAGGTATTATTGACTTTTTGGAAATGTGCACTAAAGGAGCTTGCAGTGTACTTGGGATAATAAATAGTAAAACAGAAATCAGAGATCAAACACAAAAGATGCGATACTAACAAATAAATTCCGACAACTATTAGGAGTTGGCTAAATTCTAGTTAGTGACAAAATTCAAGGCTAACTGCCAATCTTTATATTTTTTCAGAACAGGTAAATTTATTTTAAGTTGCCATCACCTTTCTGTAATGTTATTCGTAGTGGAAAAATCAACCTTTACAAACTAAATCAAAGTTCCCACAGGATAAAGAATGATAATATGATTGTATCTTCTCTATAGTCAGACACTGTACGATGTCTATTCAGCTAAGTACAAAAACTTTTAGGAACAAATGCAAAAGATAATTAAACTCGGGTTTCTTAAACGCAAGACCTTTTGTTTTTATCTGATCTGGTCGTTTACTTGCATTTGATAGGTACTGCCATACCAGTTTGATTATAATCCATAGTCAAAACCTTCTAGAAGTATAATATTTAACAGCAGCAGTTGATTTCTTGTTAATACGAGGGTGGTCTGAAAAGTTTCCGACCTCAACGTGAAGATGGCAGCACTCGTAAATAAAAGCTACTGAATTTCGTTGTTCATCTGTTGACAGTTACTCACCAAAGTTTCAGCCATTTTGGACGCGCAGTTTTTATGTAACAGTCGTTTGAGTGAGTTGATGTGAGTTTTTTTGTGAAAATGGACAAAATCGAGTATCGAGCTGTCATTAAATATTTGTTTTTGAAAGGCAATACGCCTTCGCAAATAAAAGATGAGTTGGATTCTGTGTATGGGGACTCTGCACCATCATTTACCACAGTGAAATTTTGGGCTGCTGAATTTAAACGTGGCCGTAAGAGCTTGGGAGACGATGAACGTTCGGGACGTCCAAAAACTGCAACTACCGACGAAAACATCGCCAAAGTTCACCAAATGGTGCTAGACGACCGCCGAATTAAAGTGAGAGAGATAGCAGAGGTTATGAACATGTCAAAAGAACGTGTTTGTCACATATTAAATCAACATTTAGGCATGAGAAAGCTGTCCGCGCGTTGGGTGTCGCGTTTGCTCACGTTAGACCAAAAACGTGTTCGAATGAATATTTCCAACGCTCTTTTCGCGCAGTTTAGGCGAAATAAATCCGAGTCTTGGCGCCGATTAATTACTGTAGATGAAACTTGGATACACCATTATACGCCCGAAACAAAAATACAGTCCAAACAGTGGACTGCAAAGGAGGAACCGGCTCCAAAAAAAAGCAAAAACTGTTTTCTCGGCTGGGAAAGTGATGGCGACTGTTTTTTGGGATAGTCATGGAGTTATTTTAATCGATTATCTTCAAAAAGAAAAAACCATTACAGGAGCATACTATGCATCGTTACCTGACAAGCTGAAGGCAGAACTTGCGAAAAAACGGCCACATTTGCAGAAAAAGAAAATCCTATTTCACCAAGACAACGCACCGTCTCACACCTCAGCGGTTGCCATGGCGAAAATCCACGAATTACGGTTTGAACTGCTTGACCATCCGCCCTACTCACCAGATCTAGCCCCAAGCAACTTCTTTTTGTTCTCTCATCTAAAAACTGCGCTCGGAGGACAAAGATTTTTGTCAAATGAAGAGGCAATCACCTTCGTGAACAATTATTTTGCAGAGAAAAATGCCGAGTACTATTTGGACGGGTTACAGAGATGGGAGCATGGCTGGGAGAAGTGTGTAGAGTTACAAGACTATGTTGAAAAATAAAAAAAAATTTTCAGAAAAAATGTCTTGTATCTTTGTTAGGTCGGAAACGTTTCAGACCACCCTCGTAACGTTTAGTAAATTTTTTTGTTCTTAAGGCCTTTTGGGCTATGCTTTCAGAAATGGAAGGTTTTTTACTGTAAAAGCGGACGCGAATTATTTCAAGGCAGTAAATGGATTTGGAAGGCGTCGAGTTCATTTTTAAAGTTCGCCCATTCGGATGTATGGAATTTTACAAAATGGGCGGACATTAAAAATAATTTATTTTCTATGTAGGATTGAAGACAGTCAGGTACAATGATTTTGCATTTACCGGCCAAAAGCCTGTATACCGGTTGGTTTCCCTATAGACGAAGATCCGCACATAACCGATACATTTGATTTTAAAGTCAAACGGCCACGCTGCTTGTCGTGAAGCTTACAATTCCGGGCAGGTCTTACCTTTAGGAATATGTTGGGCAAACCAGGGCTAGAAATTCTGTCAGTGAACCAACTCGAGATACTCCTATTCTTTTTCAAGAATAATAAGAATTTATCTTACAATGTTTGCAAACTTTATAACTGCTGAAACCTCCATGAGTTAGTTGATCTACCAGCAAATTTTTTCTTCTTGAATTTCTCCAAGCATTTCTATCAGTCAAGTCAGTATTATTCCAAAAAGATGTTGTTACCAGTACATGAAGCAGAGTACATAAGACTAAAAGATTCAGTTTTCATTGTACTGATAAATCCTTTTTCATAAACATGAGCCACCAGATCGTTTGCACAACCATTAAGGAATTAAGTGAAATGGAGTCCTGCAACAATTCTAAAGGTAAGAATTCAAAACTAGCTACATCTCTTCTTGTATATTAAAAAGAAAAGATCTTTAACAGAGTTAACCATGGCCGAGAATATTTGGTCAGGTTAGTTGAAATAGACTCATTCCCAAAAACTTTTTACCAATTTTTAGGAATCAATTTCAGATAGCTTTTGGCGCTCCTCGTTACTATTACAACGAAGAAAAGCAATTAGAAGGGATGTGAAAGGTATAGAAGAACTGTCTTTTTTGACAGTAACCAATACCAAAAAAAAATGTTGAAGACCGTTTTACTTAAAAGCAACCAAGAGCTTTGTACCAAACATTTTTAGAAGATACTTGATTCTACTTATACAAGACTCTTTCATATTGAATTAATTTCCTTTTCAATTTATACCTAAGTATAATAAACAATCAATTGGTTCAAAAGATACATATAATAAAATGAAATAAAAACAAAAACTTTATAATTTCTTAATAACAATTCTTGTTTATAAAGATAACAAACAACACAATCACGGAATAGCTCACGTGCAACTATTATGTTATCATCACACATATAAATAACAAAAAAGCTGTTGAAAAATGGCTATTTATTTTAATTTTATTATCAACTAATTTTATTTAACTAATAACAAGTGACGTAATAAGTTTCTGTTAAAAATCGCAAAACGTCAACTTTAATAGTTGTACAAATTGCAAAAACTGTCGCAATTCTTTTCCACAAATCGGTTATCTATACAGATAATCAACCTTCTGTGTAGCCCAACTTTTCTGCTATAAAACAACTTTTTTCCAGTTTTATTTACGTGGCGTTATTCAGCTTCTCTTCATTTATGGAGAAATTCCATGGTTGTTGTGTGTACTTATTTTAATTTAAAAATTTTACACAACTACATTCCAGAGACATAAAATACTACATGCAGTATATTACCTTTTTTCGATGTTCGGTGAAAATCCTCCATTACATTAAAATTCCTGTCAATAATAATCCCTTGGGATGATTAATTTTATAGCCACGGAATCTATAATTATGAAAATTTAATGCATGACCAGTTCTTCAGCAGGTAAACATGCCCAAATTCTTTCCATCCTCGTCAGGTGTGTTTTAGTAGAAAGGACCGGATTACATTCTTGAACATTATGTGGTATTAAATTTGGTTTATTTTTTGTTCTTTTATACCATCACTTCACACACACAATATGCCTGCAGAATGATGAATTGTGGCCGATCCAAGAGCACGGTATGAAGTTCCTACCATATAAAGTCACGTAGGAACTCTATACCTCGCTAGTGGTCTACCAGAAATACAAGAAGATATTGTGTAGAACCGCTCGCTTTCTTCTCCATCATCCAGTTGAAAGCACGTCCCGATAAAGATAATGCTCGATCTTCCGTGGGTAGCAACCATGTCATTAGATATCACACTAAACTAGAAAATAAATGAGCTGGTTTACCAAACTTTAAATTCCACTTGTTACCTTCGGTTTTGTCTCGGCTCGTCGCTATATAAAAAATAATCTAATCGCGCATAGTTTCGATGTTATGCGTACGCACGCAGCAACCAACACACCAACAGCCGTTAAAGTTTACGAAGAGGAATCTCTCCATCGTCGAATCTTAATTTTTATCGTGCCGTAACGAACTCACCGAGCTAAATAATAATTGATGCTCGGGTGGCTCTGGCACAGAAAATTGATTAACATGAAAACTCGAACTGGTTCCAAATTAAGTGTAGTATTCGCCACGGAGGAATTTGAAACGCCGATAAAGATAAGGGTCACATTTACTGCACATGCCATGACGTATTCTCTATATGTATGTTATGTATAATTACTGATAAAATATTGAAATGATAAAATCAAAATAGTAGAACAATTATTTGTTTATCGAAAGTATTGATAATAAAAAATTATGTAACTACTGGCCTTGACAACAACTTTCATATACAAGGCGATTAATAATCTAAAATCTAAGGTAATGAAATTATTATTAATGTTGTTCTTACCTGACTAATACTGATAACGTTAACAAAGTGAAAATTTCACAATTCTAGTTTTGTTTAGTTGAAGGTTCAAATGTTACTAGTTGGACTATTTAATGTCACTTATCTCTTGATACTGTTTATACTAGGCAACTTCCGGTAGTAATACTCAATTAGTGGCGCGAGTGGGAGAATATTATGGTGGGACACTCAACTTCCAGAATTATCCACAAAATTATTAGTTAGTATGGTAGATACCAAAAATGTTTTGTATCAATGCATTTGGTAAAATTACAATGTTTGAACAGATGAACGAATTTTAGCAGCAAAAGCAGGAATGAGTATCTAACTACGGCATTATGATTAGTGTAAGTCGCTTTTCTCGAGCTCTTCAAATTCTCTTCAAGGCTGGAACACCATCATGCAAAAACTATTTTTAGCTTATACGATTTTGAAGGCCACACCAGGTTATTGAGCAGATAAAACAGTTGACTCATTTCAGAAATATTATCTTGGAATACAAGTTTGTAGTATACTAAACCTTTATTGGTAGAATTGCCGAAAAGGAAAAAAAAAGAACGAGTTTATGGCCAAAGGTGTGAATTTTGGCTATTTTATGCAAAATCAAAAGCAAACAGAGAACATTCTTGTTGGAACATCAAAAGAAAAATAATTTGTGTTTTAGACTAGAAGACTTAACGTTCAGATTTTTATTCCTCTTTTCGATTAAATTTATTCTGAATATTCTGAATGTAGCCTTTTCAATTAAGATTTTAATATAAATTGGAGATTTTTTTCAAATTCGTTTAGATCCACTTAAAGACTGTCAAGCCAACGATGGAAAAATTTCACAAACATCACACTATCATATTATTTGCCTAATTCAGCAACATTCTGGAATGTCCAATTAAATAATTGACGATAGTTTTAGACTAATTTAGAATCAAGAAGGATCACAACAGAGACAGGAGGTCTTACTAATTTAAATGTCACTTTTCATAAACCACACGCACACACACTGGTTTCGCAAAGGTCACATTAATTTGAATTTTAAATGAATAAAAAAATTAATAAACGGGCCAAAAATTTTCTGCTTCAAAAGATTAAATTGGGCATCAAAATAAAACTTGATCTCGTATCTAGTTTTCTGTGATCTCGCTAAATTACCGAAACAACATGTTGTGACATTATTAATTATTGTAGCGATTATCTTTCTAAGCAAAAACTGAAAATATAAATTGCATAAATTAAATTTGTTTTCATAGATAATCATCATAAAAGTATGGATTTCAAGCTATTTCTTAATCCTTTACATGAATTGATCCAAATAACCAGAATAGAATTTATTAAAATTAACAATATTAGATACAGTTGAGCGATAGTCAGTGAAGGGCATTATTGCGAGTCACCAAGCGGCAAGATAATTGCAAAGTTGAAGTAAAGGCGCCGCGGGCCTTTTACTCTACGTTCACTGATCGGCTTCTTGAATTAAACAAGTTTTGAGCAAGTCATGAGATCAAATGCATTCTGAGGGAGCGTAAACCGAGAGTAGAATAAGGCGGTATTATTGTAGGAAATAACAGGACGAGAGGTTTTATGTCCTACATAACTACGAGGGGAGCTAATTCTGCCAATTCATCCTCTGAATCCTGCGAGTCTTATTTAATCTGGACGTTGTTTTTAAAAATGGCGGTCGTCGAGCCGGCTCGAGTTCTTCACTTCTTTTTGAGAGAAAAATCGGAGTAATTTTATGTTCAATCACGCTGACAGCTAACATCGACCAAGAGAACTCGAATTTAAAACGGCAAATTAAGTTATTTTAACCGTAACAATAAGTTAGCGCAAGTTTTACAACTTGTTAATGTCTAAGTGAAACTGATAGGCGATTTAAATTTTAAGTGTCTGACCCTTTTTTTTTTATAAAGGTGTATTGTGTGCGTACCGATTTAAGAATGATTTCATTTACTTGGCTCGTACTTTAAAGTGCTAACAGTAAATATAAATTTCCGGACTCGCTAATGAATCAACGTTTTTTCCCATAAAGGTGACAACTTAGGCATCGTAAAATCCAAAATGAATTATTTTTTAGGTTTTAAAGCGTTAAAAACTGTTGACGGTTGAAAGTCAAATTTAAACCAAAACGGTTAATACAGTTTACATAACATGTATAAATAACTTGTTAAAAGAAAACATGTGGTGGAAATACCAACCGGGAACATGTGTATATATAGTATACTAATGTTCTAACTAAAAAAAACTCTTAATGTGATAAGTGGTGATAATAGTATGAGCAACCAATGAACCCATTTTTATCTGTATTTTGATTAGAATAGATTAAGGTTACTTGGTGGTGTGGTCGAGATTAAAATAAGAATTTCTTGAAAATGATATCAAAGCAGTTCTTGATTAATTTAAAAAAAAAGAAGCGTTTAATTGGATAATAAAAATCTCCTGCATAAAAAATATTAAATAAATCATTAAAAACAATATATCAATTGTAACTTTATAGGATTAATAATTTAAAAGATTATCGTAAAACCAAGAATAAATAAAAATTATAAACAGATTAACTCCAACAATGGGACCTTTTGATATCACAACCATAAAATTAAAACTCGTCTAATTGATATTAACTGAATAACGTGGAACAGTCTCGTCATGATAATAACTTTTTAAATAACCCTGATTGAAATTCAATCTAAAATGTCTAGTACAGTTTCTTTTTGGCATACCCTACCATAATAACACAATCTCTAACCGTCACCAATTTTTGCAAATTAAATTTAAGAAAATCTCTTTGATTCTTTTACAGCACAAGATCAATCTAAGTAATGATTTTGGAAGATTTGGGTATCAAAATTTTGATTTCAAAGGAAACATTCCTTAGAAATCTCATGTTTTAAGGCAGAATTGTTGACCTTGCTATAGGGTTCTTAATCAAGTAGGATTTATATATCTTGAAGATTGTGATGGGAAAAAGAAAAGTAAAAGGGAAATCTGAGACTAGCGCAGGTATGGTGCAACAGATAGCATAAGTTAGATAGATTAACCACGAACGAACGTCAAAGGGTGCATTAGAAAAGCAAAAAAAAAATGTAGAAGGAAATCTTGAGAAACAGAGAGGTTAGAAGTCACGGTCAATAAATCAACCTAGCTTCTTCGAGATTTCATGTTTTACAGTAAAAATCTCAGCGATTGAGTATTTGCTGTCTATGGTAGAACTTCCTAAGGCGCCTTCATGTGTTAAATAGGCAAATCAAAACTGCTAGGTTCCGTTAATTGAATTTATTTAGAAAATAATCGTCAAGGATAAAACTGTTCCTATCCACTTACACAACTGTATCTATGGCAGTAACAATCTGATAAAACTCAACTAACAATTTTAAAACTGAGTCTCATTGTAAAAAAATAATTCAGATACCTCCCAACAAGAAAAATGAAAACTCTCACAATTTAAAAATTTCAGTATACAAATCAAATACAAAACTTTTGCATAATACACAGAACTTACTAAAGTTATTTTCAATGAATGCAAACAAAGTAACGAGACACCAAAGGTTTAAAGTAAGATTACTATCCGTTTTGAATGAATCTTCTTCTCTATTTATCATCAAATACCTTTTTCTCAATGACTGTAAATGAATCTTGAAGATGATGTTGCATATTTGAGTTTAAATGGAGAACGACTTTAAAAAGTGTTTGGTACTATTTTCACCAACACGATCAAAATCATTTATTCTTACCTGAAGGCTGACTACTTCTATCAGTAAACATCTCAATAATTTATAGAACATTATTAACAATTTTTTTTTGCTGAATTACTCTGACCTTTAGAATATTTCTCGTATACGTAAGAAAACGCACGCGTTCAAACTTCAAAAGCAAAAAATTATTTTGAATCTCTAAGCATTTCTGCTTTACACCTATTGGTCATACAGCATAAAAACTTTTGCATAAAAAAAGAGGAAGTATTTAATCATTTATAAATTTTCCATTAGCTTTTTAGGAAGGAGAACTTCATACACACCTTTAAAATAATACAATCGAATTCCTATGCAAATTAATGGTCTAACCTGTATGATATTCATAAACTTAGTAAGAATAAATGCTTATTTTTAGATTATTTCGAATTTTACTTTTATTGGTGAACCGAAAAACAATCGGCGAGTAACGTTTTTTTTTTGTTCTACTGTTTTTGCTGCAATCTCAAGATTATTTGGTTATTTTTAGAAGGATTGCATAATGATTTTCTTTTTTCTTCAAATTACATTTCTTCTAATTCGATTTAAATTATTCATTACAAAGTAAAAAAAGGAATTTGCAATTTTGGTTTTTATAAACAAATTTGAATTTGAGACTACTTGGAAACCTTTAATTTAGATAGCCGAAGGCAACCTTCAAATCCTTTTTTCCATATAAGTTGAATGAGATGAATGTTTAAGATTTCGAAGCGAATCTTTTTACTACGTGCTTTCATTCAAATTTCTTGAATGTAAAAAATTGGAAGAGAATGTTGAAATTCATTTTGTATAAAAGAGAATGTTTAAACAAGGTGCGTAACAGAAATTCTGACTATTTTTAAACAAATTAATATATTATTTTATTTACAATCGTGAAGGTCACACCAGTATGGTCGTATTTGTTGAAGCAGCGAGCACAGCATATTATCACGGCTAGCTACAACAATATTCGTGCATGATTTGTTTGGCATGAAAATCTCATTAGCATCGACATTTGCGTCCGAACGGCAGCTACTAATTTGATTATGAGTTACTATCCGCATTATTCACGGTAAATATAATTTCGGCAACAACCTGCAAGCACGTTTCCTATACAAAATCACCTAAAACAATTACATTGTGCAAATCTGTTTAGTGCGCGTTTCCCGCCAAATGTGGCTGCGATTGCCACATCCTGAGTTAGTCAGACGCGTGGTGGCAGCCATGATGGATGGGTGACGTCACCTCGCGAGTCGCTAAGCCGCGACTAGGGGAGATATGTTGTCAATTAGCTAACCTTGGCCCTTGATCCACGACTCCGTTTCTCTCTCTCTCTCTTTCTCTTTTTACATGTCCCCCTTCGAAACATCAGCAGCTTCCCTCGCCCCCTTTGGTTGGTGCTAAACTGCTAAACATTTGGATGATATCTTCCACATACACACATGTGGACCCTTGTAAAATGTCATCCAGAATATTCAACGGCCATCGAACTTAACGGCCTCCAATAAATAAATCCATACTTGGAATGTCGCTATTTTAAAACCACAGCGACAAAGTTTAAACTTCCACTTGTATTCACTTAATTTTACAAGAAATCCCATTATATGGGTGTGGGTTTACATCTAACGCCTAACGTGATAAAACCGAAACCGCTTTGTATTTAATCGATTTTTCTCAAAATTAATTTAATTATCAAAGCAATTAAACTGACTGATGCAGCTCCAAGGTCTTTGAAATGATAAAAAAACTATTCACTGCCGTGCGTGAGTTCTTCAAGTTTCTTGGCGATATTGCCTTTTTTATTTCAACTTATTAATTGTCGGCGAAATCTGAAGCAGCAGCAACTCGGCAATATTTCCAGAACCGCGACAAATTTATGAAAGTCTGGTCACGACAGCGTGCTTGCATCCCGCTGGCTACCTGTGATGCACCGATAACAGCTCCTTGTGCTATAATTGGCGCTATTAAACTATTAGGTGTAATCTATAAAACATACTCCGTTACTGCACATGGTTAATTGGCGCTACTTGTGATTAAAGATAATTACAAAACGTTTTGCAGCTACATTTCAACAATGCGGCGAGAGGGGAGACAACTCTGTGCAAGCCTTTTAAGATTAATTATGTCCGCAAAAAAAAGGTGACGAAAGCCTAAGGTAATTCGCAGTCGTTTTAAAGCTTTAACATAATCGAATACACAGGATGTTATACTTACCAGGTTCCTTTTTGTTAGCATATCATAAAAACAAATCTAATTTATGTCTCAGGTGTTTTTCTAAAACATTTTTATTAATTATTAATTAATGTCTGAATGACACATACTAAAATACCTATCGGTTGTAATTCAATTTAATAATTAAAATTTGGATGTTTTGAATGTTTTAAAATTGAAAATGCGAAAAATTACGATCTTGTTTATCAACAGTCTGTTTTAACAATTGCCAATTAGAAAAGCATTTAAAGTGATATTTGTTTATTTTTTGCGTTGTGTTGATAAAACATCAGAAATTACTTTTTAAAAAGCCACAATAGCATCCTATCAATTTTTTAATTTAATGAAAATAAATTGTGTTACTAATTGATTAAAAACGAGCATATTAAGAGGCAAATTGGTCAGTTTTAATTTCCAAGATAATTCTTGAAGAAATTAAAAATAATAATGTGGTAGCGTATAATGATTGTGTAATTGCTATAGATAAGGAAAGACAACGTTTGGTATTTATATTTTATTGCTGCCCTTTGCTTTTGCAATTAATTGGTAAACAGGTTAAAGGCAATTTTGTAATTTTTCTCAAGTACTTCGATGTTCAACGAATTGGATAAAATTTTTCTATTTTTATAGAGAAAAACCGGCCTATCTCGTTGGTGCTATTAGACTTTACCATTGCAATCTATTTTCGGATATAATCTTCGTCATGTATCTTGTTCAACAAAAACCCCAAAAATGGGCAAAATTTGTGGGCCACTAATTATCATCTTGGAATCTTGCTTTTGACAATTACCTTGACTTCTGCTTTGGTCGTTAATGCTTTTGGTAACCGTACTGTTTGCCACTTGTAACCTGTCAATGCTTTCTTCTACACAATTAGAATAAACGCTTTAATCCCATGTCTATGAATTAAAATGATTCGCATTAGAAGTCAATAATTTTTTGGAGATGTTACGTGATAAAGTCTTTTATTGCCAGATCTGATTTTCATCAATATTTCTACGTAAGTCTAGATCATTTGGACTAGCTTCTAAGCTACGGTTATAGTTGAAATCACCGTGTCAAATGATTTTCTACAATGACTTGTACCAAAGAATATCGTGGTCAGTCGAAACATCAAATTTACAAAGTTATTGATCAGCAAACTATATCTAAAGATTTCTAAATTAAAGATTCATAATCTTTCGCATGCTGTAAAGTTTTAGGCATATTCTGCTTAACACAAAGCATCGCCCTAGAGTTCAGTACTGACCTGCCCTATTTAAAACAGGGTGAAATAAACCTTACGCGACCCAAAAAGCCCAGTTACAATTTTGAGCAAAACCCAAAAAAATCTTAGCTAATGATAACATCTCAACTAGTCCAAAGCATCTTAGAAAGTCAGCTTGGTCTAAAACAACCCACCAGAAAAACTCAATTTAACTTGAAGAACTTGACAGATATCGCAAAATCTCGGACTTTATTCATCCAAGTCAATCTAAATGTTCTCAAGTTATTGGGATCACATAAACAACTAGGTGCAGTCAACTCATGAAAACTCATCGCAAAATGATTTACATTTTGGTATTTAATGTCTGAATTCATGACAATTTTTTCATACATAACTACTAACCTGATAAATTGATCTTGATTAATCGATTACTATTTATAAAATGCAGAATTTTCCATTAAATGAGAAATGAAACGCTAAAATATAAAACATTTTGCGACATCACTTTATGAGTTGACGGTACAGTATACTACATGTTAAAAAATCTTTCATGAAAAGCTAAATCTTGCACGAGCAAGATTTTAGTTGTTCGAGAAAACCTAGTTTGAATTGAAAGAAAAAGATTGATGCAAAAAGTCCAACTAGTCTTAAAAGTCAAAATGGCCCAAAAGGTTACGTCGGTATGGCCGCGAAACGATTCAAAGATGGTTGTGAATTCGATCAAGGCCTGAAAAGTTCAAAACATTTTAAAAGATGCAAGAATCACCACTTCGTGATGATTTCTCATCAATCATCAAAAATATAATTTTAATAATTTTTGCTCTCGATGTAAAAGATTTCATTTTTGCTTTTGCGCAGCACAGTTTACATTTTAAATATAGCATAGCGTTTGATCTAGCCTCTTGAGCAGACATCGTGCAAACTTCTATACATTACTTGGTCACTTGCACATTTGATGATTTCGAACTATCAAAAGAATGTGATTGTAGCAGAATTTCTTAATTTTTGAGCAGATCATTGGGCAATGACGCCGTTATGTAACGACTTTCAATCGCCAAAAATATCAGTTGAATAAATTTTGAATTTTTATGCTTTTGATGAAAAATTTGGCAGATGACCACTTCTGGCTTTGCGTAGCACAGCAGTTCGAGAAACAACTTTTCTAAGATTTTCCAACATTGAATCGATCGGCCATCACTATCTTAAGGAGATAATTTAGACGCAAAAATGGAGAAATTGGAAAGTAAGTACAGTTCCAACTTCTTTCTTAGGGGAAAACATAATTGGTAATAGTTTAGGCAAATTATTGAATTCTGTTTCAGGATGATTATACGTAGGATTAAATTTCCTAAATGAATAATTTCATGAAGAGCTGGGTGGGCAATCGACAAGACATTTAAACAAAATATGAATATATATTTTGGAAATTCGACACCACTTCAGAATATTCATTCTTTTTTTCCAGACACGTCACAAACAGTTTTTTACTGTTGGGATGATTATTTTCCAGTTCCTAAAATATGGTTGAAAGGTTGCAATATCTTAGAAGTCAGTTCTTTATAAATAGCAATTTATTTTATAAAACTAAATATAAACAGATTTAGATACAATTAACAAAACTCCAATAAGAAGATCATTTGCGATTTTATATTATTCAAACCACGCTTTAATATTCACAGGACGTCTTTAAGACATTTTCTCTTTAGTTAATTACAACATAACCTCATCAAACAAGCAGGATGCCAGGAATGTTTTAAATAACTGGGCCAAAGTAAAGGTATGTGTACAACTCGCAAGCGTAAAGGACACATCCACACAATTTAATATAATTTTCTTCTTATTTGTACAAACTTTTGATGGAAAAAAACTTTTACTCAAACAAATTAGGAGAGAGAAACATTTACGATATTAAAAACGAACTATACATAATAAAATACATAACCACAAACATTTATTACGTCAATTATTCGCTAAACACTAAAACATCCAATATTAAAGGGTTTGAGTCTCTAAATAGAGAGTGAGAGAGAGGGAGAGAAATTCGATTATTTCATTTCAATTTACTCAATTTGGTTATTCCTGTTTGTTCACTAAAATTGTTATGAGGTGTTTGATCTTTCCAAATAATTTCCTATAATAATTTGTGACCGCACACACATTTAGTGGGTTAACTGAGGTCTCCTTTCGATTAGTTTAAATTATACCTGCCACCAATTACCGACGTCAACAGGAATTTCCTCAAAGAAAGCTTTTATGTGAAGAAAAAAAACATTTTTATTTATGTATAAAGCAAACGTGTCCTTTACGTGGCAAATACCGTAGTTCCATTTATAAACATTACATAAAAGGTCGTTGATCAATAAAATTCTTTGTTATCTAAACTTGACTGATTAGTGATTATAATTAATTTTTAGTTGCCAAGTAATTAATTAAATTTTAAGTTATGATAGTATCAATAAAAATTATTTCCAAGTTTCTACATAAAAATATTATGATAGGAAAACTCGTTATAGTTAATAATGCAACAAGTAACATTTACCCAATATGACAGATAATAATACATGCGGCGACAAAAACCTGAAAACTTTTCCAAGCTTTTTAATGAAATCGTTGGGTGTGTGTTAGTAGTTAGTTAAACCTACGTAACAACTGGGTGAAGTTGATATAAAAAAACACAAAGTACACGTTGCACCATTTTATTGCTCCGAACTCTTCCCATGTCCTACAATTTTGGACACCTAGCAATTACGTTCGAAAACTTCAAGTTAGTTTTTAGAATATTATCCCCTTAAAATAACCGGTGCGGTAGTTACTTGTTTGACCGATATAAAAAGTATATATAAAAGGAATCTTGTGTAGATATGTAGAACTTTCAGAGTTTCTAAAAGATAATTATGTGTTTTAGTTCGTTAAAGTTATAAAATCAGTACTTTTAATTTTCTTCAGCTCGGACTACTATTAATAGATAAAACGTTTGCAATAGATCTATCATCTTCGCTTCATTAGTGGATTACACGCAGTATACACCTGTCAACAATTTAGATTATAACCAGTCAATTGGCGCCATTTAATTTAAAAAATCTTAATAGATTTTATTTTAAATTTTCCTAATCTTCTTATAATATAATTTTGATGATCCTCGACTCAGCGACATCTGTTCTGGTAAAATAACCGCACAAAAAAGACTAGTAACACAACCTTAAATATACCATCATCTCTGGGGTAATCGAATATTTTCAAGGTAAAAGGGTTCTTATGCATACTACCAGAAGCTTTTATAACCCTTTATCCCTTCGGGCAAAACATGCAAACAGGGTTTGTAAATATTCCCATGCCGTAAATCACATTAATGTCAGTGAAAAATTATCAAATTTTTCCTCATAATACCAACCGGTCGCAAAGAAATAGACCGAACGTTAATGGTATTTGGTTATAGATGATAAATATTTAACGGTTTTTTTCAAAGAGGCCTTTCATAGGGAAGTGGACAGGCGGGACGTGTTTTGGAACGTGAATAACCCATTGTACCTTGTGCCGTTGGTTTGATAACCTCGTCCAAGATAAAAGAGCCTTTTATATGTGCCGCTCGTTCACTTTATAGTGGCTTCCATGATAAAAATTACGTGGCAACAGCTTTAAGACGGTTTTAAAAACTTTGTTAATTATACCTTTTTCAACTCTCATTAGGGCACCGGTTGTTAATACATAACATTTTGAATGTAGTATGATGTGTGTCTTGTATATATATTTCTGTTTTCGAAAAGATTAAATCAAACCTAATTCGAAGCAGGTAGGAGCAACACGAATAACACCATACAATTATTATTAAAACAAAAAAATTATAGCCTCGGGAAAGGCGAAAACGAGGCAGAATAAATTCGAATATTATTAATATTTACATAGATAGGATCTAACGAAATTTTGGCTTGTAAAAAAATATTGTTTACAACAGCTTTAATTAACCAACTCTTTTTTATGTTAGAAAATATCTTTGGGACACTAAAAATTTTATTAGTGACAGTAAAATTTTACAAGTTCATCACAACTACAACAGTACAAAAATGTTTTCAGTTTTCAGTTTTCATTTTTGATTTGATAAAAAATAATATTTTTTTCCAATATGGCAAAAATAAAATAACGTTACACTTTTTATACCTAATGGAATTTGTGAAAAAACAGAAATGTTTGTATCTCGATAATAAAATGTAAGATTACACAAGATTACATGATTCATAAACGTTTGTAGAATTTTATACAAATAGAATTTGGCGCAATTTCAATTCCTTGCTACTATCTCAATGTTTCTTTTATTACCTTTGGGTATCATGAAAATAAGTAAGAACAGCTGAAAAAAACTAATAAATAAAATAAAATACTCCTTAAAACATGTAAATCTATACATACTAACTAGTATAAGACATAAGTCGCCAAATCAAATGAAAACTTTTTTTCAAGAAATTTTGACACGCTCAAGGAGCAATACTACAAATAAGATCAAATAGTCTATACAGAAGAAAACGTAATAAACCGGTAGATTTGTAACCCTGTTCACCCAATTTTCCTTCTTTAAAAACTTGATTAATGCTTCCTATTGTTGGATAGGTCGTAAATATCAAAAAAAAGAAGAAAGTAGTTTTTGTCACATGAAAATAAGGAAACGATGACTATTACGTACGTAATATATGTAAATAATAAAAACGTGTAAAAATGAAATATGTGTAATTATCTAAAATTAGTTGTTATTGTTGTGCTGTTCCATATTCAATTCTTATGTATTTCGGTAAAAAGAGAATTTTAAAGTAGAATTTAGAACAGAACGAGCGCGCACATTTGTGTTGTAAATCTCGGGGAATTTTCATGTTGCCATTTTGTATTTTTAAAATATTAGACTAAATTTATTTAGTGTGAATTAGATTAAGTTGTTCAATGACATTCAAGTTTTTTATGTAAGGAGAAATATCTAACAAGTAGATGTTAAATAGTTGCTATTAATTTAAGCATTACAGGTCTGTTTATTTTCTAATCTGAAAAATTGCACTGACCATCGTTTACAGAAAAAATATTGTAAGGAACAACACAATAATAAAATACTAGCTAACATCATTTTATTTTATATCTTGGAAATATCTTTGCCATTTCTAAATTAAATTCATAGCGGCTGGAGACGTTTTATTACGGGAGGGTAGCAATAAATATAATTTAGAAGAAATACAAAATATTAGGTTTATTATCAACCTGCTCTTGAAACAAATGTATAAACTTAGTTAATTCAAACTTGACATGCTTTAGTAGCAAGGAGCTTCCTGTCGAAACTCGAACTTTATGAAGCGTTTACTAGCATAAAACATTGCTTTACTTGGATGTTCATAATATAAATTCTTGTATATAAC
This sequence comes from Ignelater luminosus, assembly GCA_011009095.1. Lineage (NCBI taxonomy): Eukaryota > Metazoa > Arthropoda > Insecta > Coleoptera > Elateridae > Ignelater > Ignelater luminosus. Next base: position 140,963 of record VTPC01090719.1, read on the forward strand.
AATATAATGGTCATCTTGCATGGCAGTAGAGTTCTTTCAATTAAGGAACAGATCAAGATGATAGATATGAAAAAACCCGCAACGAGGATATAATATACTTCACTACCTCTTGTTCAAAATTGATTTGAAGTCACTTGAACACTGGCGAAGAGTTCTGGATTTTGCTAGATTAGCCATGGTGCAAGTGTAGGGATGTGACCAAGTCCAAATAAATGCAATAACAGAATAAATTTGTAGATAGTTAAATCCTAATAGTTTTCCGTCTGCAAAAATTACTGGTGTCGTTAGAAAGTTTTCTTTCAGAGACTTCAAAATCGAGCCATAATAATATTTAGCCTGTAGTATGTACCTGACTGCAACCAATAATTCACATTTTGGCTCATGTAATTGCAAAAAGTTTCTAGACTCTGACTCCATAGCAAAGTGGCCAAAATCTTCTGAATCAATTTTAAAGGGCAAGCCTGATTTAGTTTCGTCATTAAAATATTCGTAGATTTGGATGACTTCATATTACAAAACAAACAATTTGATATGGTATGTGGGTATTTGAAGTTTCTTTTTAAAATTGACTTGATCCTCTGCTAACTCTCTCAAAGAGCCGATTACAAACACAGGTCGGGCTGCACCCTTCCAATTTGTAAATTCCCAAAAAATGTCTATAAAATGTAGCTTCGAGTTTCCTACAACTTTGAATATTGCGGCAAAAAGCCACACAGCTTCCCTAGATATTCGCTCTTGATTTATTACAAACACCATTTGCTTTAGAGACATGCATAAAAATCAATCGGCGATACTCAATGACTAGAAGCATCAATTCATCTACCTATTTGTCTTGGTAATTCTTTTTTAATCAACTTGACTAATTTCATTCTTTCAACTGAGATCAGCCTAAATTGAATTGCTCCTATAATTTTGATTTAAGAATGAAATTAAACTCTTCTAGAAGAAGATTCTGTAGATACACATGTATTGGACACAAATGTAAGCGTGTTTATGCAAAGCAAAATTAGCAAAATCATCAAGCAAGGTTTTGGGATACCTTTGGGTATCTTAGCGAAATAATGCCAAACTAGAAAAAACATTAACGAATGTAAACTTACTTTATAACATTCTAATAGTACATAACAATCGATTTAACGCAGCTCCTGAAATATTTGAAAAGAGTAACTCTTAATGATTATGTCGAAATAAACAACAAAATCATGAAGTTCCAAGGAAAAAAATAAAAAAAAATTTTATCTAGTTTTTGCTAACGCCGCCTGCGCGATAGAATTTTTAGCTCAGTCAACTGAATTTTGAAAGTTGAAAATTGATGTTCGAGCAGAATTAGCCACTGTAAAGAAACAGGAACAAGCCAAACTCAATAGGAAGAAAAGGCAATTAATTGATCAAATTTTTTTAGTATTGGTAACTTCTATAAAAGCTGTCCTTTAGACAGTAGATATCCGAATCGTCCAGAACTTATACTATTCAATCGCTTCCAGTCTATAAAAAATCAATGAAAGTTATAGTTAAGTTCTTTTAAATTTTCATTTAGTTCGGTTAGTAACTCAATTTAGAAACTAAAAGTTCATTTTCATTAGTTTATTTACAGAATCTACTCAATAATTACCAACAGAAGGTAATTTAAATGTTACTTTAGTTTTTTACTTATACCCAAAAGCAGCACTCATTTCGTGACTATCATTAAATTTTTTCTGATTAATAATTCTTCGCTGACGGGGATTCTTAAAAACTTTCCAAGATTCACTAGATATCGTGATTGTGTTTAATTTAGACGTTTAAAAAACTAATAATAAAATCTTTAAATCTTAAGAACTCCAGTTTTTACGGCATTCTTTCATTTATATTGCGACACTTTTGTTATTTCCTGTGGCAAGAGACACGTCTCAGGAAAACTAATAGGGAACAAAGAAGACACCTGCCGTTACCCTCCTATCGACAGCAAAATAATTGGAAGATGATATTGGTGTAAATAGCGGAAGGTTTCACTGTGACATACGGGCAGGTAAAAGGCAGTATGTATTGCAAAGAATTGTATAGGAAACCTATCATTAAATTTAGAATGGCATTTCAAGTGGTTGGGTTATTATAAGAAGAGAACGTCATTTTTAGGTCGTCGTTGATTTCAAAACAAACCTCAAACTATTTCTTTTACGGTTAATTTGGATGAAACTTGCTACCGGTTCCATATTTGGATGGTTGCAGTAGGCAGAAAGAATCGAAACGTGTGATTAATAGGGTATTTAGTTCAGATTAAAGCGATTAAATTCAGTGTGAGCGTTTATGAGTACAATATGATTATTTAATGAATACCGACTAATATTTAATTGCCAAGGGCGATGTTGTAAAAGTGGGGAACTTCTCTTTGCCAGCATAATCGTCTTTAAATTGAATATTTTATTAGATAACTGCCAAATACGTTTAGATATCAAAAAAAAAAAGAATTTAATTTTGAAAAAACAAAAAAGAGCATCTGCTTGCTGCATCATCGTCTATAAGTTATGAGGGTCCAAATTTTTGGGCTCGGGATGGTAATTATAGATATGAGAGATTTTTTTACGTCTGCCTTTCTGTCGGTCCTTTGTTATTCGGCGTGGCTTAAGGGTTACAGAGAAGGCCTAAGGGTTGAAAATAATGACGGTTCCGTAAACCACCACCCACAGAGGGAACGTCAAGATTTATACGGCAAGATCGAAACTAATCTGGAACCCTTGCTGCGTTAAATGTGTTACTGCTAGGAGGAATTAGAGATTTTTGTTGTTACGGAAAAATTATGTGGTTTTATTGGTAATTAAAATAGAAATAAAAAGAATTGTGTTTAAGAGTAGTTGAACATAAAAATGATATATAAATAGTTTATGGTATTTAACTAGAATTAGCTCTCTGACGACAAAAAGTACGTTATTACAAATAATTGCTATGGACTGGTGCAAGTGATAATTCAAATGTCATTACCTAATAATAGGACTTTTTTTGTTACGAGCAAGGTCTATTGAGGTTAATAATGTGTTTTGTTATAAATGCGTTGCCAATTCCAGAACGAAATACCTTAATAAGGTCGGCTTTTTAATCAGTATATAAATAGAAAACGTCAATTATAATTGAACCGTAAGTCCACTGATATAGTTGCTAAGATGTAACGGGCAGATTGCATTGGTTTATGGACATAGTCCAGTAGTAAATAAGATAGATAAGCCCTAAAGCAATGCAATCTTACTTTCTTAAGATATAGCATGCTATGTGTGAGGAAAGATCAAGATAACCTATGACAGGTCATAAAGTCAAGATTTTCCTTATATACATACAACTCTGAATACATTTTGGCCTTAAAGAATAGAGCAGTTGCATGTTCGGTATTAATGGCTCGAAAAACGTTATGCTGCTGCTGCTGCTGCTCGTAACATTTTCTGCCTGCCTTTCACATTTTGCTTTGTTGGAACTTGAAACTTATATTTATTTAAAGTCCTTCATAGTAAAAGTCAACTTTTTCTCAACACAAAAACGATTTTGCAATTTGTCTCTATTTATTATATTAAATATAGATTCTATCGATAACATTTCGAAATTTTATTTATTTTTGTTTTCAATTAAAATATTAACACTTTCAGATTAGTATCATATTTGGATTTGTTTTCAAATAAAGTCCATTTAGATATCTATTTTGTCAAAATAAACAAACATAGATGCCAACAAGATTCGATCAATTTGCAATTTTAATCATTCTTAATGGGAATATAAATTTTCAAAATTTTTATAGTAATGGTATACACAAGGTTTCTATTTTTATAATTATTGTTTATTTGAATTTTTATTATGGACTGGTTATGGAGATATTTCCTAATACTTTGGACATTTTTATTTTTCCTAATGGAATATTATTAAATATTTTCTAGTGATACCTATCATTAGAAATTTTAGATTCTTCTGTTTATTGGGATTATAAACAATAATTAAAGCTTCGTCCACTTTCTTAATTTTAATTGGCTTGAAAAAACTGAGGTCTAAATGACAAGTTATTTTTTGATTTATGAGAATATGAGAGTCTTCCTGAATTATTACCATAAATCTCGAAGAGAAATTGTGACTACATCTCCTTGTACAGATTGGGAACAATTAATTAATCAGTGAATTACGAAAAACCGACTACTTGAAATGATTCTTGGCGACTAAGAATTTTGAATGGAAATTCCTTACGTAAATGAAATTTCCAACTCTTCCATAAATGATTCCATTTCAAACATTTTGTACAAAAAATTGATTTTCTATTCAAAATCGACTTACAATTATTTCTTTAAATTATTCATATCTAGGTGACTCATTTTGGCAAGATTCTATCCAACAAGAAAAAAAGAAAAACAAGTTATGTGAATACACACGAAATCCCCAAAATCATTTACGCAGGTGTTTTCCCAATTCTAAGGAAATCTAAAAATATCTTCTAACACAATGTTTGCCAAAACACAAAGTTTTTACAAATTTCCTGAAACGTGTTGATGACCTAAGCATGGTTACCTTCCAAATTTCGGATTCCTTTTTTAACCTTTTTGGATCTAACTGATAATAGCCTGAAATATTTCAGAAGAGTTTCAAAGTATTCTAGTCTTCAGACCAAGGGAGAAAATTAGTTATTTGGCACCAAAATAGTGATCTCCCGTGATGTTCAATATCTTGATTGTGATTATCAATTAATAGTTTTCGGTTGTCTTATTTCCTTATATATTTTGAACTGGATATAAAAAATTCAGCCTGGAGAACCAAAGCAAGAGAACATTTGTGCTCTTTTTTCCCAAACTTTAACTTAACGGAAACACCTAAAATTGTCCCCTTTTTTTATCTGTTCATTCACTTTCAACACTTACTATAATTAGCATTCTAACCGTTGTATGTAATTATGTTTATTCCACTCTTACAATCCTAGTAGTAGAAAGAGCAAAACGTTGAACAAGCAAAAACATTTCATGTACAAACCTAACATATCTTCAAGACTATTCTAAAAGATGCCGCCGATAAAAATGTAAATTTTACAATATTCCAAGATGTATTTAGTCGTAGTACATATTCAATGGAATAACGTTACAAAATCAAGGATTTAAAAAACATTTTTCCCCGAAGCTAATTAATTCAAAATTATTTAAAGTACATACAGATAGTAAAGTTGGTCAAGTTGTCGGATTATTGTCAGGAATTTTTTTGTGTGGGCGTACTAGAAATCCAATTATGGTTGAAAAACGTCTTATAGTAGTATTTTCAATTCACGCTCAGTTCATTACTAGAAGTGATGTTAATCTTGACGTCTCCATTTAAATCGGTTTACGATGCATCTTTAGACTTCATTATTAAGCGGTAATCAATAGATGAATTTCAGGTCATAACTATTTATTATGTATCGGGATGGTGGTACTAGTTTTTTTTTCTCACACGGAAATAATGCATGACAATAGCAAGAATTCATAAATCAAGATTATTTTAAATCCAGGTAATGGGTTATTTGCATCTTCTATAACACTTGCATGTATAATGTTTAGGTGTGTTATAATACCGCAGGTAGTCGTCGAGGTGGGAACTATATACGTGAGACGATTCTCTTTCAGCTCCCTGCTATGCTAAATCACCATGCAGACTAGCTACTCATTTGTGCAGAAATGTTATGTGTGGATGTGTTATGCTTAACCCTTTTCTTGATGCTCGCATCTGCGTGACCTTTCTTATAGTCGTTGTGCATATTGTATATATTTCATTTAACCGTAATAAATATACGCGTCATGCTACTATTACTATTACTACTAGACACACCATCAATTCCTTTTTGGTTTTGTTAACTACCAGGCATAGTACTATAGGTGTATGTAATTTTTTGATGCGTCATCATTATTAAAAAATTCTTTTTTGTTGAGATCTTATTCTTTTTAGGTTATGATTTGAACATATTTTTTCTGAATGCATGTCGTAATAATGATTGTTTAGGAAACAAATAAAAGTAAAAATCATCGATATACATGATTACAGGTTTGATCTCAGCTAGAGCGAACTGAATAGGAAGCTTGAAAAGAATCTTCTTTTGGATTATTTTACCGCCATATTAAAATAAATGAAAAGCGCTTAGTTAATACAATTTTTTTGTAGGCAAAAATATTGCTTTCCCTTTGGTTTCTATCAAAAACTTCAGACATATCAAGCTTAGAACTTTTATAATTCCCATGCGGCCAAATTTCACTTAGGAAGAATATTTTTTCAATGATAAATCAAAAAAACAAAAAAATTCCGTCATGGACGTTATGAGTTTATGACTCAATTTTTGATGATCAGTCCATCTGATTTTTCGCGGTCAAGTAACTATCGTCATTTTATCGAAATATTAATCAGAACTATTTTTTGACCGACAAGTTAACAAATCAACGTTCTGATAAAGGTACACGTCATTGCGGTAAACTCAAATATGGAACTGTTTCTTAGTAACTAAATACAAAAATCAAGCGTGAAATATAATTTTCCTTCTTAGCTTTTAATTTCTAAACCAAATCACATATTATCAAATTTTTATATTAACCGACGAAAAGGTACCTGACCAACTTTCTGATAAAAATCCACGTCATTGCGGCAAATTCAAACAGGAAACTATTTGCTTGGCACTTAAATTTATAAGCAATACGGTTTCAGTGTTATATTTTTAAGAACGTCTAAACTTTTCGAAAATAATAAATTACTTAAGCGTCATTTGTCACGCTGCGCTGCTAGCATTAGTGTAGATTGGATAAATCCAATTCTAAATTATTTCTTGGCATTTACAACTGTGTATGTAATGGTTACTTTGCGAATTTATACATTCCGACGATATGAAGTCACACTTTTGGTCCACTATAAAAGTAAACCCAAATTTGAATTTCTCCAAACAGAATCATCAATAACTTTTTGGACAATCGAAAACTTGACAAAAATTCATTTTTCACTCAAAATTTTAAATTTTGATCAGTTATTCGAAAAGTCTTTCCAAATTGTCTTGATTATACCTTGCACACTGTATTTCTTGATTTTTAGTTTTCGGATATGCTACAACTAACAAATGCTGCTTGAGAATTAACTACAACGATTTGTAATTAAGATCCTTGAGTTAATGCGTGAAGCTAATTCCCGTGCTATTGATAAGAATGTGATAAGAGTTGTAAAAATTCAATTCGTCTCAAGGTTTTCATTAAAAGTCTTACGTTGGCGTAAAGATGTTGCAAGTGCTAACTGCTCATAAACGGCACAATTTAGAACTTTAATTATAACTTTTTGTTTTTTCTTCTCCTACTTCGTATCTACCACATCTATGATATTTCGATATTTATTAATAAAATTCAATTTTTAATTTCTGCCATAAGAAAATTTTAATCCCCATCAAGATATTATTACTACGACAATAAACAATAAAAGGGCCACACCACGCACAATAATAGTAAAGCCCAATAGATTTAATCTAGTCGGCCGGGATGATGTGGCGTCTATTCCCCGACCGGATGCCGCTCCGCCGCACCCGCTTAGGCGTAAACCTTTCAGAAAAAAAATATCTACGCAATAATCCATAGATCCGTCACTCAATTCTGTCAACCCTGATTTCTGAACAATTGAGTCACACGACAGTTCTCAACTCAATCACACCGTATCCACAGGTATCTCATTCTTAGGAGGTATTGTGTCCTCGTGAAATTACCTACGGGCGGGTACCGTCTTTCAAGTGCGGTTTTACAAAATCTAACAATGTGGTTACCGACGGATTTGCCCTAAAACCCAAACAAGCCTTTTGTTGGCATTATGTTTACTCAAATGGATTATGGTTTCATTGATAAATTTTTTTTTTTTCGAAAAATAGTAAAAAATTGTAAAACTTACAATGTAACTGTAGACGTCCACTATTTCACATCTTCTCAGTTCAGCATCAACTTCAACACCGCTACCGCTACGCACTACTCTCACTCAACACATCAAGTTGAAGTTGTCTTCCAGTTTCCGTTCGTGAACATAACTCACTTAAAACTTGTTTAAAAATTGAAAAAAAACTTCAAAGAAAAAAAAATAAAATAGAAGCACTAAAATATTTAAAGTCTTGATAGTTGTTGGTTATAGTTGATGAAGAAATATCGCTGGTTATTAGAGTCGAAGATGATGAAGTAGTAATTTGTCCAAGCTTCGCACGTCAAGACTTGCAAAGCACTGGTGTGCAGTTACTTCTGAAGGCTTTCCATCCGTGGAGTTGCGTCCACTGCTGAGCTTGCGTGGCTGAGTTCGAAGAAAGTGGTGGGGATGTAAGACGTCGCCGGAGGGGATCGGCGTCTCTAAAGAAATCATGAAGAAATTGTAAAATAGTATAAGTACGTGGATTTTTTGTAAGTCTTACTACACATGCACATTTTTAAATTTTCAAAAAACTTTTTGGGAGAATCGTAAACTATTTAAACAAAACTAAAACAATTCTCGCACATCACATTAACACAAATGGTAATCACAGGAGAGAGAGTTACATCATTTCGAAAAAACCAGAAATTACTTGAAACTATGTTCGAAGAAAAAATTAAAATTAACTGATTCATTGTCATTATTTTTTTATGACGCTCGAAGATAAATAAATAAATAAAATGCGGTGAAGTTATCAACTTGAACACCTAAAAGTGACTTTACCTTGTACAAACACTAGGCGCGAGGTGTTAATAGAAACAGGTGCCACTAAGTATCTTGACCACTTGTTTTACAACTAACAATTTCTAAACCAACTACAAACGAGAGACTGTTTAATACTAAAAGCAAGAACGGAGTAGCGGCAAGTGCACGTCCCTTCCACCGCGACGCCGACGATTTCCGGCATGCGCATCGCCGCTCCGCCCCGACGCACGCCACAACCATAATGCGCTACTTATTTTTTGAACTCCGCCTAGCTAGAAGACCCCTGAAAAAAAATTAGCAATTCTTTTATAACCACGCCTATCGTGCTTCGCAAGAGGGGAATACAACGTGAAGTGGGAGATTGAAAAAAAATGCGCCCCGCTTAACGAAGTCAAATAGGTGTATACAGCGCCATCGCGTGTTCAGTAGTAAGGTGAGTTTGGAAAAAATGCGCCACTTTGTAAATAAAGTGGTTGTTGTCTCAACTTCTTCCCGCGTTTTTTATTTTGCTACGAACCTTCTGTAAGCGACCGGGGTGTTCTTTAGAAACTGGCGACACCTGGAAATGAGTTTCTAAAAGTAAAGATTTTTAGGGTTTAAAAAGTCTGTTAGTATTTGGGGTTTAAAACAAGATTCGCTCAAACTTTTAAATAAATCCTTTCAGGGTATGCAAATCAACTTAAACGTTTTAGTTGACAAAACAAACTGGGTTTTCTAGAATATCTACAACATCGTAAACAAAACTTAACTATTGCACTACTTTGGGAAAATTCTATAGAATTATTGTCAGCGTTAAGAATGTAGTACGAATTTTTATAAAATCTAATGGACGATGTTATGTTTCTGATTTTGTTATTGTTTGAAAAGATGTAACAATCATCGGATCCAAAAACTCAAGCAATGACGATTTCGAAAACAAAATGTGTATTAAGATATAAGATATATTACATGCAATAATAAAAGTGACTTCTATCAAAAAATTTGAAGAGAAGCTATCAACAATTCCAAGCGTTATTGGCCTCTTAATAGCAGAAATGAACAACAGTACTCTGGTTACCATTTCTTTCCATAACTATTGGAGAATGTCTATTGCGAGTCATATGAAATTAGGGTTCAGGAGACTCAATTAAATTTGATTTCTTTCAGAATCTATAACTGCTTATAGGAGACGTACTTACGAAGTTTGCGCCATTGGAATCGACTATTTCCATATTCTTCTAAAAATGCCCACCTCCTGAAAGAAAAAAGATTTTAAGTCATATTAAAAATTATTAATCAAACATAAACTTAGAAAAATGGGCTATTAGCTATTAAACTGCTATCGAGTTCCAGATTGATACATTTTTCAAATTCTTCAGTCATGAAAGATATTTCATGTTTACCCACACGCAACTCATCTATTATAATGGATGTACTAGAGAAAAAAATGTTTTTTCAGATTAATTTAATACTTTTGAAACTGAAAGTCTTTCAGTAATAAATTTCGATTACCTAAATAACATAGAGGTTGCCAAAAAGTTTGGAAATAGATAAACCTTACATTATTGTATAGAAGAACTTGGATAGATACCTGACGATTTATGACAAATGCTATAGTATGATTTAAAAAATTTCAAAAGGGCATTTGCGATAGTGTTTTGATAAATTTAAATAAAAGAGATACCGATTTGTTTTGGAATTGCTATCTTTAACCGTCTTGGCAACACTGTTGCTTTTCCAAATTTTTAGCCTTATAACTTCCTTTTTTGCAAACATTCCATTAAGTTTATAATTACTAACCAAAACAATTATTTCATCTATAATCACTCCATATTGTTTCAATAATCATTTGTCCAAAATCTTGCAAATGGATTGGAATTTTTGATGCAGATTTCCATAAGTACCAAAAGGCACACCTTTTAGACCTTTTCATCTTTCCGTGTCTTTTCAAAAAACCTGCTCGTTTCTCTTCTTCTTTTGAAACTAGTTTCTTCATTCTTCTTCTTCCTTTCAAACCAGCTTTTCGTTTTGGAAATACAAAAGAATATGGAAAAACTTCAGTAGAAAACTCCCCAAAGACCAAGCCCCTATCTAAAGCTACGGTGATCAAAGTTCAAGGATTTAAATTACCTTCAGTGCTCTCCTTACGTTTGTCTTTACTGTCTTCATATGTGACAACAATCTAGACAGATTAAATTATGATGATGGTAATTATGTCAAAAACACTTAACGGACTTTACGTTATGAGAAAAAGAGCTAGTTATTGAATTATTGGCATTCCTAATGATTGTGCAGAAAAAGAAAAACGACCGCGACTGCTGGTCTTACATTCATTCATTTAACACATTAAATGCAATCAGACTCTTCATGGAAGAGTAAACAGAAGGAACTTTCCATCGTAGAAGCTTCAGATAAACTACTTTGCGTATAGCAAATAAAAACAAAAGATTTCTTATGTAAATGATCAAATATAACTAATTGTTGGCTATGTCTGGACAAGAATCCATCAATAGCAAAATAAATCTTTTAAAAGGAAAAAAGACAGAATGATTCAAAATAAAGACAAACTAATATAGATCTAGTTTCTTTGATTCAATCGTGTCATGGATAGTCACAATTTGTGATCATGTTAAGTAAATCTGTTTACAGTAGAACTCCCCAAATTTGCTGTAATGATCATTGTTCTTATTGGGAATATCCGGATTAAGCACCAAAATGATTTATGCCTACATACCAGTACTAGTTGATTCAAGTGCGTTAAAAGTGATTAAACCTTTGACTTCTCTTTTTTCTATACTTAAAGTGGCTTGGTTTTGACTTTTTGAAATTGAAAAACAAACAATGAAACCCCCCTATTACCAACTGGAGTAATTCTGTGATTTCGCGAAGCTAGCTAGAAAGTCAACTACTTTTCGATGCTTTGAAAGGGTTATGAAAGACAATTCGACTTAAAAAAGTGATCACGCTCATTCAAACATTAATCCATTAAAGTACCTAGAAGGCTTTTATGGAAAGCAAATCAATTTCTCAAGTCCAGTGCCTCCCAAGACAAAAATGCAAGTAACTTCCTTAATCATGACTTTTTGCAAAGCTTAGTCGTTTGATGCCATGCAGGCTCGTTCTACCAACAGTTCCGAACCGATTTATCAAACTTTTAGGGAAGCTCTATAAGAATGATTTGAAGTAAGAAACCGAATGGAAATCTGCATCACTGAACTGAGCTCTCGTAATTGAGCAAAACAGCTAGTTAGCAGCCGATGGAGTTTCTTCTCAAGAACTTTGAGTCAAGACTCTGGTTTTTCTAATGTTCAAAGCATGAATGCAGAAACGATTCTGGTAAAGGTACAATATTATTATGTCCCTGATTTTTTGGATTACACTTGTTGCAGTAAATTACAAAATGGAATTTTAATTTGTTCTTTTAATAAATTATTACGATAACAAAAATAATAAAAGAATGTTTATAATTTACATGCAACAAAAAAAAAGACACGACGTGGGTGTAATTTATTTTATGATTTAATTAACAACACATGAGTAATGGTTTACGTGTTTCTAACAGTATGAAAATAATTATGTTATCCATAATCTAATCTTTTAAAAAGTTACTCATCCAAGTGTGAATTGTGAATCATTAATCCTTGGACAACATTACACAGCGTAACGTTTAGCAACCTTTACGTACTATCTATTTATGTTTTAAACAAAACAAAATACAAAATTAGAAACATTATCATAGCTAAACTGCAATCTTAAAAATTAGGTATTTGTACCAATAGGATCCAATATAAGGAATTTCGTGCCGAATAGAAGTGATAAAGGAGGGAAAGAGGAAAATTGAACAGCAAGTTAATACCAATCTAATTTAGCAAGAAACCAACCAAATACAATGGTCCTATTTACATGTTATTCAAGCAATCTGGTCTAATTAACGTGAAAACTGTCAGGCAGTTGATAAATCAGACAACCTGTATAGCAGCGACAACCAAAGCTGGGATTAGCTTGCCTCTGACTGAGCCAGCACTGAATTTGCATGCACAAACCGTTTCTCAAATTAACCCCCATCAAGCAGTCGCGTCTTTCTCTCTTTCAACCCCCAATTCCCATCGATGGGCCTGAATACGAATCGCACGTTACTACGTAGCGCAAAATTTAATCGAATGACGTATAAATTGACACGTCTGCTATCAGGAGTAGCAATTTGTTTTGGGAAATTTGTACGCAGAGTAATCACAGCTCACTAATCACGGTGTGATAGTTTTATTGATTTCGTAGAATTGATTGTTGCCTGTAGGGATTACCCGGTATGCATTTATTAACTCGTATGTAAACGTGAATTCCGCCAGGTATGTACACTCTCCATGCGTGATCCCTAACGGAAATCCTTTGAATAAAATTGTTGCAATCAGTGGAAAAAATGGTAACCAACAATTTAGAAGCTCAATTACAGATATTAACTGGATAATTTTTTTTCACACTTGTAGACTGGTTTCTTCTAGGAACTGTCGTTTACATTAATAGTTGTTATCGGTTAGATCTTTTATTATAAACAAAATTAAAATCTTCCGCTCTTACAACTTAAAACAGCTTTCAAATAAATTAACTAAAAATAACAAATTATCGGTAATAAAATTTAAAACTACCATTTCGTTTTAAAATTTACTGACAAAACCAATCGGTTACGTAACATATTTGAAAAGGCCTAAACTACACTACTTTAGAGTATAATTCTAGAAGAATTTGAACCCCTGAAGTGTTTTTACGTGCATCAATCTGATAAATCTATTAGAAAATACATTTTTGGAACATAAAAACACTTTTACCATAATTTATGTATTAAATCAGTTTTAATCAAACACATTCTAGAAATGAATCGTACATGTGATGCTGATAAAACATAGATTGTATATTTTTTGCTATAAAAAGGGTTTGTTGTTAATTTTACTTTCCCGGTTTTTCTAATCACAAATGTAAAAATTTATTTTTCTTATCAAGTCTATTTTTATAAATGAAACTGCAACGGAAAGATTTGTTTAAATCATAGTTTTTTCTTAGAATTCATTATATCAGAATATTCTTTCTTTGTTTCATTTAACTAACAAACTTTCCACTAGTACAAACAGAACAGGACGTAGATTTCTAAGAGAATCAATCTAATCATGAAGACTGAAGATTGACCTTGGCATTTAGAATTGCTTGACATTGCTTTCTACCTTGCCAAAGAGTTGAGAAGTCGTTGCAAAATATAAATTTTCTTCAACTATAGTTGATGACTTAATTAAAATATGCGGTGGAAGGAAGGTGAGGAAAGATAAAAGAGGTTCTGAGTTTTGTGCGGTAACAATATTGTTAGCGTCTGTCCTGGCATTACCGTTGTGTTGGTATGTGTGCTCTACTTTGATGTGGTTTAGGCCAAAAGTTTGAAAAGCTAGATAAAGCATCAGCAACAAGTCAAAAATTACAGAAAAAACAAATCAATCGGTTCTTTTTAAACTACCAAAGACATCTTTTCAGGAATGAAAGGCTAGTGTTGTTGGCACATGCTTAAATTTCTTTTTGAATTTTCCAAAGAGGAAACCTAAAAATGTACTCAGAATAACAAATTTATTTGCTAAAAAGTAGATTCATAGAAATTGAGTCTGTATCTACCCCAAGAATTTCAACGAGATAGCAAGCCTTCTTTGAGATGTAAAAGTGTCCCAAACCGTTAGACACAAGATGCCTTCTTTATACTAAACAATTCAACCTGGAGGTGTATGTTAGATTCAAAACGAGCAAACCCATGGTTTATAATAGATATGGATTAATATACGCTCAAAACAGAGTACATAGGTAATTAGCAATGATGGAAAAATAAAAAAAGTTTTGAACGCACGTGACTTTTTGAAAACAGTCCTTTCTACCAACATCGGTGTTCAAGGTAACCTTAGCACTACAATACTTGAAATCTAAAACTTGACCACGAAATGAGTAAGTATCAGATGATACTAACTTGTCACTGATTTTTCATCCCATCATCGGGGCATAATTACCAGCAGAATTGTTTTTGCTTTACTAAGACTATATCTTTTTACCAGCATACTGTCAATTTAAAAATGTTAGTTGTATTTAGATGTTTACAGGCAACAGTGCCAAGATAATCAAAAATACCCTTTTGAGTAGAGAACACCAAACGGACCAGAGAGATACAAAGGAAATAATCTATGAGCAGTGCCAATGCAAACATAAAGTTCAATCCAAAACTTGATAACCAAAATTATATCACAGTAAGGAGTGAGTTCTCAAACATATTGAGAACATGATAGCCACTCACGGGTATCTTTAACATTCAAAAAGCAGTGCGTCTTTGCTTTTCATGGTCTTAGCTTACTTGCTATAAAGGCAACGTTACATATTCGTTCTTCAACGATAGCTTCCTTGCAAGTTTTGGAATTCCGTTCTATCTTTTTGTTCTACTACTTCAAAATCAAATTAGTGCTGTGCAAAAAAGTCTTTTTGTGTGAAAAATTGTAATAGTGTTTAAAAACAGTCCTCTTAAAAATTTAAAAAGTGCCCAAAAACAGTGTTCTTTTACATTAACGTAATATAGAATAATGACAATTGAAGAATGGCTGAGGAAGAGCTAGAAAGTTTTATCAACGATATCCTGCAATACGCTGGAACTAAATTTGACCACCCCTACTCACTAAAAGCAAACGACACAAACCACGAAACGTCAAATCCCCAAACAAATGATAATGACGACTTTATTACCAACAAACGTACCAGACGAGAATCCAGTAATAGCCCCCCCGACCGAAATCAAAAATCGTTTTGACGCATTAACTGATGAAAGCATGGATGACGGTGCCCTAGAATTAAATCCTCTTCAACTGTCAAAAAATCAAAAATTCCCTCAAGATAAATGGGCAACCCTTTCAAATGAATTCACAAGATTAAACATCTGGGAATGCAAAGCATAACCACGACGAACTCCTGTTTCGCTACTTTTTTCAAATTTTGGCAGCCATTTCGACCATATTCCCGAAGAGTTATCAAAAAACGAAGACACTACATTATCTTTAGTTTTTGATGTATGATCCAAATCTGAAGTAAAAATTTCAACATTTGACAAAAATTGCGGACAGACATACATACAGACAAACATACATACATACAGACAGGCAGACAGGACTTCGCAAATTCAGTAACGACTCCTTTGGAGTTCGTTGAAAATGAACTTCACAAAGGCAAAAAATATCTTAGATGGAATAAGTATCCAACCTACAATCGTAGAAGATTATCTAATATAATACACTTCTTAGATGACAGCTCGGTATCCTTTTAAACTTATCAATTAAACGCGGAAAAACCATTGCGAGTCGTCCTGCGTTACATCCCGGAAGAAATACAAACCGACGACATCGCCACCGACCTTAGAACGAAAGGTTACGCAGTAAACCCTGTTACTCGTCTTTACGTTGGTAAAGAAAGACATCCAATCCCCCTAGTTCTAGTCACCCTAGATCGAACTGAAAAGGTAAAATGCATTTGGAATATCCGTTCGGTCCTATCCCTCTTCATACGCACTAAAACGCCACGCAAAAAACCAAATCTAATCTGCCAGAGCTTTAACCACACCCAACAAAGATACCATTCAGAACCTGTCCGAACAACATCTCCAAAACCAAAAGACCAACCTGCGACGTGCGCAAACTGCAAAGGCGAGCTGCAGAGGTTGCCCTAATTTTCCTAAGAAGCAACCAACTCAACCAAAAGCACCACAAGAAAACCCACAACATCTGGTTAGACCCATCGACTTGCTGCTCGTCAAAAACATACCCAGACCCAGTACTGAACTCAGCAACCAGTCCATGATTGCCTTACACCAACGAAGCTACGCTGCAGCAGTTAGCACCCCGACAGCAACTACACCCAAATCTACACATCCAGCGAAACATCCAAAAAACCCCACCGTCCTAGTTCAACTCCTGGAAAAAACAACTCACCCCCATCACCACAACCCATTAAAGAAAATTCCAGCATTAACCCTAGATGCCCTAAACTACAAAGATATCTCAACAGCCTTTCTGGAACTATTATCAAAAATTCTAGAACTATTCAATCGATAAATGACAACCCAACAAGAAAACCAACATCTTCAAATCCATCAACAGACAACTTTGACAACTACAGTTAAGACGACTGACAGACCAAAACGACCATACCAAAACTATCTACTGCCAAAATAAAAAGTAGAGAGCTGACAACAGCCCCACATAAAAATACCTCATACACCCAACCACAATATGGCAACAGCCATAAGATACAAGAAGAAAGCATGACCATCAAAAAGTTCGTACCAAATGAGAATTTATTTTTGATTTTCCTGAGAAAAGGCCAAATAGGGGCAAGCTGTTTACCAAGCAGCTTTCTTTGTTTGACAATGTAGTTTTTGAAATGGCCAAGATTGAAAATCATAAATAAGTATTTTTGAAAGCATCAGGTTTCATTTTGAAAATTTGACAGTTTTGCCATTCGGATATCTGAATTTATTTTCGATTATTTATATTTCATGGGTAAGTAGTTAGATTATTAATCCTTGTTTGTAAAAAGTTGAAATAACCTTATTCCTTCTTAGACTTCTGAGTTTTAAAGTCGCGTCCTGATTTCTCACGTTTTGATGCGAACTTTTTGGTGATCACTGTAGAAGTCAAAGATAAAACCAAAAACTAATGTGACCAGAATCATTAATAAATTGTTCAAGAATTTACTAAGTTGAAGTTGCATTCAATCAGAATTAGTTACACTGTTGCAGATGACAAGAAATAGCCATTGACAAAAGTTATTGTATTTAGTTATGGAGTAGGCCTAGGTCCTAGGGTTTTAACATTTTCAAAGGTGTATTTTATTACTTAACTGATAAATAAAGACGTTCTTTAAAGAAAGAAGGTAATAAATCGCAAGTTTTGCTTGCTACCTTAGATGCAAGTAACTCCCCAAATGTTCGACCAAAAGTCTTTGTATGATAATAGTTTTCTTCTTGTTATACTGTTTCTGAGTAATTGGGCGCATTATATTAAAATAATTGGTAAACATCAGAAATTACCATATCAACAATTTTTCCATTGGGCCAATTAACAGTCTTTCACAGTTCATTGTAGTATTAAATGCCCAAACAATGTATTTGCTAATATTTACATTTTCTTTTGCTATTTCTTTCTTCATGAAATTATCATCCATATGTCCTTAACAACCTAGGAGTTCACAAAATATACCCAACAGGAAACATTCTTGTAAAGCAAATTCCAAAATCAGCTTCAGTATGAAACTTGCAGTTTACATTAGAAGATTGTTGTAGTTAGGATGATCAACTAAATTCTTTTACGTATGCAGACGATAAGAAGAGTAACCAAGAAGTCATCTAAAGGCAGACTAAAAAAGAAGGCAAGTCAAGAGTTCAGTAAGAAAGAGAAAGAGAGACCTAGATTATGCTTTGCATAACTTGGCAGATGGAAGAGACAATAAAAGATCCCGAACAGAATCTGCATATTTTCTGGGCGCAAATCTGTACCGACAAGCAAACAGAATTCTGAGAAAAAAAAGCTGCATGGGTTAAAATAGAGAAATGAAATTAGAGCATGTACAATTTTGAGAAGAGTGTTGAAGTCTTTTTCCAAGTTTTGGTTTTGTTGTCAAAAGTTTGTACTTTCTATATTATAACTAATGCTCACCACACATGATAAGGTATTACAAAATATTTTAATTAGTAAGTAACATTTTCAAAATGATCTCTGATTGTTATCCGTCAATCAACTGAAGATGCACACAGTATCAACAATAGATCTTTTAATTTTTAATTACTATTCTATTTTAGGTCTTTGGATGCAGCTAAGAAATTAATTAATAAGTAATCAACTGTCAGTTACTCAAGAAATAATTCCTAAACAATTCACTTTAGATAATGTACTTACAGTTTTTTTTCTTCTTTTGGTTTTACAAATTTTTTAATTGATATGCTTGTTTGTTAATTTTATTTTCTAATTGCAATACGTACTAGTCTATTTTCTTTTTCAAAATAATGGCTAAGAATGTTAAAATGGTATGTTTGAAATGAAAATGGAAAAAATCATGAATAGCTGATGATATTTAGCTGTTAATTATCTTAATCAATAGAGGAAATTTGCTAGTCTGCTAACACTGTACTGTATACACTGCTAGTAATTTGTAAGCAAAACCAAACGATAAACGAACTAGTTAAGATCGTGCCAACAGAAAACAAGCTGTACATAAAAAAATGAATTTCAAATTTGGCTCATCGAAACTATTTCGAGTACGTAAAAAATATGACAAAGCGCGAATGTTCAGATAAATGATCATGATCTTCCTTCATTTTTTATCTTATTCGCAGCAACTTACTCAGAAGAATCCCTGAGTGCCACAACATTTAGTTCAAAGCAAGGCGAAAGAAGGGTAATTAATCCATGTCGGTGAAAATGCACATCAAATTGAAACATGGAGCCAGTGAAGCGATGGACATTTAAGAATTCACGAGATAAACGGCGCACACTGCACTTGTGTGCATTATAAATATATGCAGCAGGCTCTCGGTACACAACATACTTGTCTTGGCTTCAATTCAACAAAATAACATAATGTATCAAGTGTGTTTTACTATTTCCTGTTTTCTGGCTCGCTCTCTAAATAGCTTGTGCTACAACTTCCAAGGTAAACTACATATATGAGATATACCTATTCGAACTAAAGGGCTTGGCTGTACAGCCCCCGGAGAAACAAGCATGATGAAAGATTATGCCGTAACGTATTATGCACTTAGACTTGTACAATTTTTTCTTAATAATAATCCGCATTCCTGTTTTAACGAATCTTCTGACATCTGGTTGGAATTTATTATTTAGAATTAAATTCTAACAAGACAATAAAATCAATTTATGGACATTTATTTCTACATGTTTGCTTATGTAAATCTCAACGAATTAATCTTGACATATGAAAAAAGTTAGTAGCACGATATGGTAACAAATTAGAACTTGAAACCCAAAATAAATGTTCAGAG
>VTPC01090719.1:161037-258427 GCA_011009095.1 Ignelater luminosus
TAAGCTTTGAGCATTGAGAATTATTGTCTTTCATCTCAGGTTTACATTTTTAAGAATTTTTAATTCTTATTTTAAATGTTCTTATTCACAACAGTATTAATATTGGTCCTTTCAATATTGAAAGGTTAAAGCAGAGATTGCCAAAAGTATTTGGAAAGACATAAGACAATACAATAAAGAATACACTCAAAATACAATCAAACAAAACAAAACCCTAAAAGTTCTTAGACGAAAGCTAAACAATAGCAGAAAAAAAATCATAAAACTGAAAAACAAAAAAGGTGAAACAACACGAGACAGAAAAAAAATTCTCACAATAGTCGAAGTGTTTTACAGAAAGCTGTATAAAAGCCAGGAAGGGGTACTGGATGCACCTAGAAAGACAGAGAAAAGAAAAAGAATAATCAACCAAGGATCAGAGGACATGCCAAAGATTACCAAGGACGAAATTAAAAATGCACTCAAAAACATGAAAAATGAGAAAACACCCGGAGAAGATGGAATAGTAAAGCTGTCAAAATGGCAGGGGAGCTTCTTCTTGAGAAAATACAAAAGCTATTTAACTTATGTCTGTCTGACAGCATCGTTTTAACATTACTAATCTATAAAAAAGCGGACCCTACAGATATCTAGAACTACAGACCCATAAGCCTACTCTCCCATCTATATAAGCTTTTTACAAAAACAGTCACTCTTAGATTGGAGAATAAACTGAACGTTCATCAACCAATAGAACAGGCTGGCTTTCGTTCAGGTTTCGGACGGAATAATCAAGGCTCTAACGCAATGTCGAGTGGATTATAGATAGATCCGCTTAATTCATAACATCTAGAAAAACTCACAGGCAAGTGTGCTACTAAAACAAACACAAAGAAACTAAGAATATCACAGAGGAAAATGGAAAGATCAATACTAAGAATTAAACTCACGGATCAGAAACACAGAAACACGAAGAAGAGCGGCATAGAAGATATGATACAAAAATAAAAACAAAAACATTGCAGGCCATGTAGCACGACTCAAGAATAACAGATGGACCAAAAGGTTGCTGGAATAGAGACCCCGTAAAGACAAGAAAAACTGAGGCAGATCATCGATGCGTTGGACAGACGATATAAGGACAGTTAGATATAATTGGATGCAACTGGCACAGAACAGAGATGGAGGTGGCATTATTATGCGTTGCGGATAATAATAATAATACAAAGAGAAGAAAGTATTCAAAGCAGGGTTTTATCTTCTTTGTCCTGGAACACGTTAGCTCTTTTTGTTTCAAAAGTCATTGTATTCCAACTGCATTTGGTTTCCTCCATAACATGCTTATGTTACAAATCGTTTTGGTTTCGTTTGTAGTATCTGCAACTTCTAATTAATTTCGAATTCATGTTCACAGTGTGACTGTTTCTGTTTTTAGCAGAATTATGGATTATCGTTCATCATGTTCAATAACGAATAATCGCAAAATCAGGAGTAATATGTTGTTAAGCTGCTAGAAGGTAATTTGAAAACTGTGTTAGACAATGGTGCCTCCCGTACACAAAGTTCTTCAGAGCAGTTGCAGCGGCTTATGATCAGTGGTGACTCGAAATTAGATTCTACTTATCACATCACCAGTGATGCCCTAATTTCGAACTTTAATCTTCAACAAGCCACCTACGGTGGTCCAGAATTAATGTTTACTCCTACTAGGCTACCAGATTTGATTCTTATCTCACTAGGAGACTTGCACTGGACCCAAAGATGGGTTGTACCTCGCAACAGTCCACCTATGGTGGTTCGCAAACGAGTTTTGCTTTCTATTCAACTGTCTGCAGTGGCTCATGTTTAGGTTCCAGTTTTTTCTAGATTAGCTATAGTGACCGACAATTGAGTCTGTAATTGTATTGAACTTGTCCAGATTTTAAATTATTACTGTAAGATCTAAGAGCATGGCTGTCCGTCTCAATTTTCATCCCGGTAAGAACAGTCCTATTAGTACGTATAACTTCGGTATATTTTGTAGACGGCAGATTCAGAATTTACTTACACCTTACTCAAACAATGCAAATTCCTCTTCACTTTACTAATTGAATGTTTTTGTACAACACGTGTAAAATCTGTCTTAAATCTCAATTCTCAAACCCATTGGTTTACAAAGGTTTTGTCAAGTTTGGCGGCTTTCTTTTTTTGGTTTGCATGATTAGACTATGTGCGTTAGAAACTTCACGTTTGTAAATTCGACATTTCAGTTCACTAAACAAAGCAAGAACAGGAAGATCTACGATCAGTTTTCGTTTGCATTTTTTCTGAGCAAGAATTGCAATGGCAGTTCTTTGCAAATGACACAAATAAAGAATAATTTGAACGTCTTTCAGTAGCTAGAGCTGCAGCAGGTATCTGTGGCTTGCATATTTCTTTAGGATTACAGACTCGTCTTCTATAAAAGATCAAAGTTGACGGTTTTGAAGAAACGTTGGGAAACGATAAAAGTTAGGTGTTAGGATTCTTAGGATCTTGCAATATTCTATTTTTTCTAAGACCAAAGGTTAAGATTCCATGCACACCGTCAAAGAGATTCTTAATCTCTTTTAGACAAGCGAAAAGAGAAATTCTTGAAGAATAAATCAATATATCCCCAGAGCAGACACATAGACAGGTATTCTTCTTTAAACGCATAGAGTAGGATTCTAAATGCAAAAACCCGTTTAAAAATAATCTTCCACAAATTGAACTTCATTTCGTCCAAATTTAGCGCAGTTAAAGTTTGCAGAAAATCATTGTTCTTACGTAAAATTAGTTTTTCGAAATCTATTACTACCTTCTTATAAAAAATGCTTTTACATTCGAAAATATGTAAATATGTCATAGTTGGCTATTGAAATATGATCATCATGATACACTAAAAATCATTTTTCGGCATTTTCAGATCTAACATAGGAAATCTTAATTTTCCTATACACCTATGAATTTTCAAACATGGTGGCAACGGAGACTTTTTCCTCCACGTGTGCAAAATATATTTGCTAGCATTTTCTAGGTCTTGCGTAATATTTATTGCCAAAAAAATTGTTCTTTCTCCTACCAGGATATTTATTCGTTTCTCATTCGTCTTTCAATCAAAAACTCATTCTTCATCTAAATATAACTCATAAATCTCATTAAAAGTCATCAACCCATCTCCTTATACTATTACTACATATTAAAACTTTTAGCGTTTTCTTCATTCTTGTCATTATTGTAGTCTGTGCCCAAAAGATGTTTCCCATGATAAATTCTCAAAAGCACATTACTCGATGGCTGTGCCGTGCTGATTTTAAATGAAACTAGTTTGGAAATTTCAATTTCAACTAAATGCGGTAATGAAGTGTGGATGCAAAATATGAATTGCTAAAATAGCACAAATAAAGGAGGTCTAATTGAATATACCAAGACGCAAAGCTAAAATGGTGGGGCCATATCCAATGCATGCCAAAAATAAATCCCAATCGATTGCGAAGCGCAGGTAAACGCCTTTTAAAAACGATAAATGTCACCAAATCAATCAATCATCATTAGAAGTAACTTTGAAATAAAAATAGATATTTGATAAACATCTATCCAGCTAACAACACTGAAGATGGAAAAATCGGTTGTAATAGTCCAATAAGGTTCACTAAAAATTATTTCAACAGACAGATCCTAAGTGTCTTGGACAAAATGGGTAAGAAATAAAGATTTGTTAGCGTGAATAGATTGAGTTAATAATAATGATAACTAGAAGTTCAAATTTCTAGAAAAGAAAAATGTAAGGAAAAGGTAATAATACTAAAGAAGCAGAAGAATGTGTTAAAACTTCAAAGTACGAGAGTGTAAAATTGGTAATGTAGAATTCTTCATCAACGTAAATATGAGTAAAGCAGGAAGTAAGTAAGTTAGTTCCATTGTCTAATTCTACCCAATTAAATGTAATTCAATTGAAAACTGCAGAGTTGTACTTCTGGAGTCTAGTCATTTATAAACATTAAAGGTGTCTAAAAGGGTAAATGCAGGATAAAGCAAATAAAACAAAAGGAAAATTACCAAATATAGTTAATGCAATTTACTCGAAGAGCTTGCTAATATAGAAAAGATGGTTACTCGGGAAAGCAGGAAAGCAAAGAAGACAAGGGTGTTGACAAGACTAGCTTCATGGGAGTAAAAACAAGGAAAATAAATTGGACATAAGCTATACAGAAGAAAAAATGACAAATATTAAACAATTTCTAAGATTAGCTATGGGAAGAGGAAACTTGAATGTGTCAAAAAAGCTAATAGTTTTTGGACAGTTTTGGAGCAATCTGTCATCTTTTTATCAGATCAAACACGATAGCTTACCTGCTATGACTCTTATGTAGTCTGATTTTATGGTATCAAGAAGTATCAGGCAGATACACAATTAGAATGCATCAATTACAAAGGAAATACCACAAGTATAAGTGATCGAACAACTTTTGCAATGAATAAGAAGAAGAATAAGAAGAGTAAGTACTTGAAGTGCAGAGTTTTTAACTTTTTACTTAGCAAAAGAACTTCTAATTAACTCATAATTAGAGATATTAGTTATTACGGATTATTTTTAATTACGTCTTAATTAATTTACGCATAATTACTAACCCATACATAAATGTATGTGTACACGTAATTAACCTGTTATGATGTCACATACCTTTTAAATAAGCGCAACACTATTAATAACAGAGCAAAGTTTTAAAAACCTCCATAAATCAATTTTATAGGTTATGAATGATTTAAAAGAAGTTTTTATAGTGTTTTTAGATGAATTTTTTTCAGATAACTCATGCTTAATAGAAGCAGGTTGTTTGTGAAGATCAACTTTTCGATGCAAAGAAGGGAAAAAATCTAAATTGAGTGTATGGGTTGTAAGAATATTAATAGAGAATTATAGTCTGACAGAAGTAAGTTTACAAACCAGATATAGATTTTTAAAGTGGAGTGACGTAATATTCCAATGGTTAGGTAAGGTTGCACTTACCTTTTGGATCGTGAATATCGGAAATTTTTCAAAGGCGCAATAAAAATGTCTAAACTGATAACCACGTGGAGCAAACGTATTATTTAAGAAACAATTTAAATGCAAAGCTTGTCGTGGGACATAATTAATGGCAGGTTTTAATGGCCAATTCCGTGTTTACTGCTGCCAATTAATTGCGTGCATGTCCATATAAAAACATTTCATAATAGCGATGAACATCTACAAGTTATTTGTGATTTATACAACGGTAACCGACAATTTCTGTGCATAAAATACTTAAAAAACACTTGTTGATATTGTGTATTCTTAAAAACTGATTTATAATGTTCACTAAATACCTGTTCGAACCGCGACATTCTTGCGGTACAGTAATTAAATTTGTAATGCAAGCCCTGCTTGCCTGCTTGGGTGAATCCTTCATCATAAATTGCAACCAAGACACTGGAATGTTTTTATGATTCATGACAAAACCACAAACGACACGTTCTAAATAAAATAAAAGCTTGGAACTGCAACTGCATTGTAAAAGAGTAAATCATCAACTTCCTGTGTTACGTCAAAATATGGAAATTCGCAGGGTTGGGCTATAGAAACGCAAAACAATGACTAACTACATAACTACACTACAAAACCAGTTACTTTCTGCTACAACAACCGTAATTACACAAATGCGTAGTTCCTTAACCCGAAACTAACCAACAAAAAGTTGACCAACAACAAACATTCGTTTTTAGCGATTTTCATAAAAACCTTATAAAATCATATTTTAGATAGAAGAGAAGCATCTGCGGAATTTAATTTTCTAAATATGCACAGCAAAGAGTTATTTGTGAGATTATATTAAAGCACAAAACGTTCATAGCATTTGCAATAAATTCTACCTACTAATTTGCATTTTGATTTTTAAACTTTTCAGAGCAAAAGTCTCAACGCTCACGCCTGTTAATTAAAGCTGCGAAATAATTAATTTATCAAGAAAATAATATTATGGATCTCACCTGTCTATCTGTCTTCTCTTGTCAATATTATCATTTTAATTGCGCCTGCATGTTCCACAACTCACATCAACTTGAACGACCTCATACTTTTATTTCTTAAAAGGCACTTCAACGGATGCTTTAAAACGGCGGCGTGGCTAGACGATAACTGAGAATATCTGTTCAACCTACGCTGACCCGACTCGTCCAAAACAAGACGTATAAAAAACCCTCTCTTATAGTTAAGATTAGTTAAGATAGTAGCAGACAGAATTAAAGAACTTGTATGGCTTACATTCTCCGACGTACCACCCTGGTCTATGTTTTACACTTCTTTTTTACCTTTTAATCCTTTATTTTCAGTAAACGGATTTTTTAAAATACACGCTGGTACTTAAGGAATATCAAACAAAAATTCAGGAATTTTAAGTTTCTTTAAACTCAGCCAAAATCATAATAAAATTCAAGCCAGGTTTTAATTTGTTCTGTTGATTAAAGAAAGAAAAACAGTTATGTCCTCTGATGTCTTCTTTATTTTAATCGTTGTAGAATTTATAAAACATAATTTTGAATTAAAGAAACAAAATTCTAATAAAATTAAGTACAAGTTTAGTACTTGACAAAAAATTGTAATATAATTTGAGGATTTTTGTTTTTGGGTTAAAAGATCTCTTGGCAAAATCAATTTTGTAAAACCATTTGGAAAATTCATATAAAATCAATGCTTAATCACTAATAGAGTTACAGGCAAATTACATGATGTAGCCAAAAAGTGAATATTGACCAAACCGCAGCAATCGTTTCATCATTTCTTGCCTTTCTTGCAATTAGTACATAATTTGTTTTGTAAAATACGGGAGGCTAATGCGCTGACATCTTTTATAAATCTATCTGCAGAAAGAAATACTAATGAGGTTAGAAGGCCAAATCGGAACAACAAAATATTTATTTAATCAAATTTTCCGATCTGATTCCTTCACTTGAAGAACGTAGTAGCAAATCTCAAATGAACCCAAAAAGTATGGCAGTGTTAAGTGTCAATATACCACCAACAAAATAGGACGAATAACTTCTTAGACAGTAGAGGTGATCTGAAAGCTTTTCTCATTTTGTCCAAACTTCAAGTCAGCTAAACAAGATTTCAAAACTCCATCTTGTTAATTAAATCTCAAAAGAATAATCTTTATCGGTCATAATTAGTTCAGTAAGCAGATGGTCAATATGGACACTGTCAGTGGAGGTTTTTTGCAGGAGATTCCATACTGAAAAGGAAATTCTCCTCCGCAAAATCAATAACAGATAAACTCTAGCGCAGCAGTTATCAGAGTGGAAAGATACATGGATACAGGAAATATCTCTTGAATCTCATTGGGCCCAGTTTTCTTATTTATGTCAATGCAACTACAATGGAACTATCAGGAGCTGCAGATTTCAGAAGAAGCTCTCTTCTAATTGCATTTGTAATGTTCAAAGTAGTTGTAAAGGATGTTCGAGCATTAATATTCCCTTTTAAATTGTGACCTGAGTTTCGTCTAAAAGTCAATAAGTTACAGTTCGTTTTCTTCATTGATTATTTAAGATTTGGATTAAGGTATGGACACCTGTAAATGATCTGACACTGACAATTCAGATACCTTCAGACACCAAGATGTTTGGAATTAGCGAGTGCAATGGTATTTGGTATCAAGTGCTGATCAAGAAAATATAGCTAATGTATTGGAATAGTTATACAGTCCGTACCATCAAGATGACTTAAAGAGTCTTCATGCATGTTCTTCTATACCATTTTAGATCTGATGGGGTTACCAAGTAGTATTAAAAATATTTTGTAGATTTTTGTGTCTTCTTTGTAGTTGTACAGTTAACGCTAATATTTCGAAAGAATACTGCCCAAAATCAATCTTGTCCGAAATACTATCTCCTTCTTGGCAAGATTCAAATTTTTCACAAATTGCTTACTTTCACGTGATACACTATAATCCATCCCATTTTACATTTGCAAAAAAAGATCTTGCTGGTTGGTATTAGGTTTCGTTCTTTTCCCATCTTCTTTTACTCACCTAAAGTAACTGATCGTATGGGCAAACAAATTATAAATCTTTTCTTTCACTATCAATTTTTGTAGAATCAAAGAAAGACGCCGTAGTTAATTTCCGCTTTCTTAAACTTGTTCTTTACATAAGGCAAAATTATTCTTTTGGCGTGTTTTGCACAGCCTTTGAAAACATTGCATTGTTAATAAATACATCTACTGAAGACCGGTACTGAACGTTTTTCTCTAATTTACGCTATCACAATTCTAACTAGTTATAGTCCGGAGTTACGGGTTGCTAAAGATTATTGTTAAACAAATCAATAAGTTTGAGAATTAGTTAAGTAAGGTAGGTGTGCAAAGGTAACCAAAGGATCATCAAAGAGCAAGTTAGGCGTTTTGTTAGGTCAAGGCAAATTTTAATATAGCTTCTGGAGTTGCGGCTTCAATTGCTCGCTAACATGAGTGAACGTTTGCGAATGACCCTTGAGGTGCCTAGACCTTTTGGTTTTCAATTTCATTGTGGAAGGTTTCAGAACTGTCTGACGCGAACAACACCAATATATATAGTTTCAAAGCTTTCAAGCATTTGTTTAGTAATTATCTTGTTGAAATGCATAAAAGAGTCAGCAATGAGGAAATACACTCAAGTGTATCTAAGTTTCTTCTTTTGGTGCAGAAGTCTCTTGCGAAACTGACATTGCATTGTCAGTAAATACAGCTACTGAAGTACGGGGATATAGAAGTTCTTCTCTACCTCATTTGTGTTCCAGTTGTTTGCATCTTCTAAAAGGCGGTCAAGAAGAATGAACTATGAACTATAAATCATGTAAATCCATACCGGGTGAAGTTTCTGATAGTAAAGTGTATGTAACTCGTTACGCTACGGAGTTAATGGGTCACTAAGATCTTCTAACCGCTCTTAAACAGTTAATAAGTTTGAAACATGATTGAGGTGCACAAAGGACTCATTAACAAAAATGTTTGGCAAGTCTCAAAGGTCTACGACGTTTAGATTGTTTTCTTCATAAGGTAAAGTGATTCGAAATGTCTTCTTTTGGCAAAAAATTGTCTTGAAAAGTCTCTCGAAGTGGACAAAAGGAATTACGGCAATTGAACTGTGATGAGGCTTACGATACAGGATTACGGTTCAGTAAATTATAATCTTAATTTGGCCAAGCGTCCAAGGATTGGCAAGTCTCAGCTAAGTTATGAATCAATGATATCAACATCAGTTTCACATAGTTTGTTTCTAAACCTTGAAACGAATGTATATTCTTTTGTTTCTATTTTGATCGTTAAATCCAGATTGTCCAACATGGATAACATCAATATATCTAAGAGCTTTTAGACGTTTCGGTAATTTAGTTTGTTGTTGAACCAATTACTGAAACGAAGTTGTCGCCTTTTAAAATTGATCTCATTACTATTTGCTCACTTGGGTTAAATGTTTGTTGAGCGTCTCGATTGCAGTCTCAACATGTTCATTTCCAGTCTTAAGTTATACTTTCTACTCTTTGGTTGTAATTAGTTTTGCATTTCTGTTTTGGGTTCAATTCTAGCAGAGTCTCAACGGAAAAGGTTTCAATGGCATGGGACGATATAAATAATAAGTTGGCTCATCTAGAATTTTTCTTTACATCAGTGTATTTATAGATAGCAAAAAAATGAAATGCATTCTAGAAAAAGAAATAAAAGAGGGCTGCTACAAGAACAATAATACTACACAGTCTTCCTGTGAGATATGCAAATCTGTGTAAATTTAAGTTCATATTGAAGGTTTTAAATAAAAACAAAATAAAACGATTATTCTCGAAGCAGCATGGTAAAAGTTGAAATCAAGATTTCATTTTAAATAAATATATACGTACTGTTTATTGACCTTAAACATACGTTACCGGTTACAGACCCCGCAGTTTTTATTTACCATGTTTATATCACTTTGGGCAAAATATTATAATGCTGGTATTTTTTATGTTATAAATTCAAAATCTCATTTTCTTCGACATATCAGGCACTAATCAGTTATTACTTTTAATTTAAAACAAGCCTTAAAGCATTGAAGGTAATTAATCTTCAATGTTCAAAATTTGAAATTAAAGAAAACAAGTAGGCAAATGTAAAGTTTCTAAAAAACTTTTCACCTAAGGAGAAGTTAACAATATAACCCAAATCTCAACAAGCGGCTCTACAAAAGAAGGCAAACAAAAATATTTTTACAAAAATATCCTATAGAAATTTGTAATTTTACCTTTCACGGCTACTTTAATATCCACAAACGGCATGCTTCAACACCTTTCCGAAAAACCTTTAAAAGAAAATAACTTTTGTAATATATCCGTTTACTCTATTGTGCTTGACTATACAAAAGCATCATCATTAGATACTTAGCGGCTTCTGTTTGCTAACAATTTGCCACATCAGATACCTAGACAAGACTTATTTTGCTAACACAAGAGTATTACTTTCTTTAACAAAGAACATTTTATAGTAGAATCACTCCTGGACTCGTTCGTTAAAAACGAAAGAATTCAAGCTATATACCTGAGATTACCTGACTGTTAAAATCCTTTTCAAATTGCCAGACGGTCTGGAATTCAAAAAGGCCTATTTGGGTGCACGATTGAACCATATTTCACTTTGCCGCGTTGTTAGGACAAATTGATTGTGACGTTAGGTAGAAAGATGTTAGTGCACCTCCTCCCATAAGTACCTGTTCTGTGTAACGTTCACCTGCAGCTTGAAATGCCGAATGTGAAACAAATTTTTCTCTTTTGGGATAGTTTTCTAGTTTCAAATTTAATTTATAGGGTTGTGTTAATTTAAAGATCATTAAAATTATTTTTGTGAATGCATATAAAAAATATTTATTATTACCTAACAATAATAAAGATGACGACTTCCTACTGAGAACTCCCTACGGAGCTGCCCACGTCCCACCTGACTTACCCTTTGAATATTCTCTGCTTCCCACATGGTCTAATAAAGGAAACGATTGTATTGTTTTCATCAATGCATAAAAGGGTTACAAATTATTCCGTTAATTTTTATTTTCGTTTAATATCTTCAATAGATACGATTTTCTTCACCACAGGTTGTCCACTGCACATGACTACCCATTTTAATTTCCGTTTGTAAAAAATCTACAACTAAGGAATAGCTTCCTTTATGAATTTAATAGTTTATATTGTGGCGATAAAATTTTTTAACACATTTTAATTCTTCCTATTACTGTTACGTACATTTCAACACGATAAATTTGCAACGCAGATATATTTCTATAGCCTTAAGCTACTAATGTGATAACTTTATAAAGCTAACGGTAAAAAGGTACCTCTACTTTTTAAATGAGATGTCAAAACTATTACATACTAATAAAAATAGACAATCTTTTTCAATGTGGGCGAATTTTTAAGCCAAAAATTTATGATTAGGTTAGTCAACCAGACATTTATTTAAAAAGAGAAATCAAAATTAAAAAAAAAATGTTAAAATTCCGAAGATATCAGCTTTCCGTATATTAACTCACATCTTACCATTACTATAATCTTCAACTTATCTATTATCTCTAATATACGAGTGAAGGTTAAAAACTTTATGCCGTAAGCTATTTCGGGTTTCAGCCCCAAAAACGTCGAACTTGCTCTTCAATGATTCTTTTGCCACATTTGTGCACCTCAACTAATTGTAAGTTTCAGTCTCGAATCTAATTATTGATCTAATTGATCTAATGGTCTGTAGCCAGAAAACCTCCCCATACGATAACGAGTTCAAACACGCTTTACTGTCGGAAACTTTAACCAGATTAATACAAGGTGTCTCAAAAGAAAGTTCACATTTAAAAAATCGATTTAAAAAGGAGTTTATTGAAAAAATGTTTATTACATATTAAAATACATTGTTTGGAAATTTATTTTTAAAAATTACGGATATTTTCTTTTAATTGTGCCAGGGAAGTCGGTTTGTTGGCGTAAACTTTTGATTTGATATAACCCCACAGGAAAAAGTCCATAGGTGTTAAATCGGGACTGCGTGGAGGCCAACTTATGTCATCTCTCCTCGAGATCAATTTGCCAGGAAAAATTTCACGCACTTGTGGCAGAGACCTGTTGGACGTGTGTGAAGTTGCTCCGTCCTGCTGGAACCATGTTCTTTGGTTATAACCAGGAAAGTTTTGCAGTTCAGGCACGAAGAAGTCGTCTAACATCTCCACATAACGCTCTGAAGTCAGTTACTGTGCGTCCCATTTCATCTTCAAAAAAGTAAGGGCCGATAATTCCTCGCGCCGACATCGCAGCCCATACGATCACTTTAGGCGAATGTAGGGGTTTCTGATGTTTGTGTTTTGGATTGGTTGCACTCCAGTAGCGGCAATTTTGCTTGTTTACGTGCCCATTAAGATGAAAATGAGCTTCATCCGAAAACAAGATGTTGGTAAACGTTGGAAAGCGCTCAGTCATCTGGTTTACGAAGTCAAACCTCTGACCAGCATCCTGAGGTTTCAATTCTTGCACCAACTGAATTTTGTAGGGGTGCAGCTTTAAATCTTTGTGTAAAATGCGGAATCATGGTGATCTATGCACGTTCAAAGCAACAGCACGCTTACGAATCGAAAGGTTTGGGTCGTCACGAACAGACTGAGTAACACTGTCTACGTTTTCGACCGTTCTCGAAGACCTTGGACGCCCGGATTTTGGTTTTTCCAGTGTTAAACCGGTCTCTTCAAACTTCTCGACCCATTTTCCAATAAGTCGAGCGCTTGGCGCATCATTTAAGTGACGAATATGTCGAATATTGCAGAATTTCCTA
The DNA here is from genome assembly GCA_011009095.1 of Ignelater luminosus. Lineage (NCBI taxonomy): Eukaryota > Metazoa > Arthropoda > Insecta > Coleoptera > Elateridae > Ignelater > Ignelater luminosus. Next base: position 173,846 of record VTPC01090719.1, read on the forward strand.
CGCGCTACAGTCGCCGAATTACCGTTTTTGTAAAACTCACGTACGCACAACGCACGGTCCGCTCCCGAGAAACGCTCCATAGCGACTAAATTCCCAAGAGCCAGGCTACCGATTGACATACCCCCCGCGCCGCTCGGAATAGTTGCGTTCACGCAATAAGCAAAACAAATGTGTATTTTCTTTTGAGACACCCAGTATGTAATGCCTCATCACAGTTCAACACAGTTCAGAAGCCGCAAGCAATCAGAACACATGACAATGTAATGTTCTCAGCAGCTTTGCAAAAGACATTTCTTATCTCACTTCTGCAAGATAGAACATACAATCCTTTCCCAAAGAATCCCACCTCTAACACTAAATGGGAGATTACTTTGCTTATCAAAAATTCAAGAGTAGCTCAAAAGGTTTAATGAACCATGTATGGTTCTCCAAGGGCGCACAAAACTATTTTACCTCTTATAACGTGAGTGAACACCTCGCTGACATCATAAAACTTTTTACAGCTTGTTTAACTGATGTCCAAACCGAATAGGAAAATTCTTTGGTCAGTTTTGATGTGACATTTCCCTTCATTATTGATCAAACAGAACCGCGTGCATCAAAACCACCAAAGCTGCATGGTTCTTCAAAAGTACACAAAACTAATATTTCTCTTAAGAAATAACTTCGCTGGCATACATTGCTTCACTAATTCCAAATGTCCTTGAGTTGGAAGTTCTGATGTAACTTCCCTCTTAGCTAAAGTTACAGTTTTTAGATCCATGTTATCATCAAACAATGCTTAAGTTAAGATGGAATATCAACTAATCTAGCGGCTTGAGTAAAACAAATTCCCAATGTCAATTTATTTACATATTTCGTGGAGTTGCGATGGGCTCTCCCATATCACCTGTAGTTGCAGGCATCTTCATGAAGTGTTTTAGCAGCATCAGATTAAGAACTCAAGGCCTGGTTTTACATATAGACGTGACCTTTATTATCAGGTCAAATCGTCGACATTTGCTAGATTAGAGGTAGGCAAACTTGAGCAGAAGCAAAAAAGAAAGCTAGATTTAAAATGCCGACAAATGAGAATGAAAACATCAAACATGAATACAGAGAAATACGAAGAAACTTCCAAAAGATATGTAAAATCCTAAAAAGACAGTACAACGAAAATAAAATACAAGACATAGAAGAAAAATTCCGCAACAAGGAAATCAAGTCGTTTTACCAAGAAGTTAAGCAAAGTAAAAAATGAATAAAACAAAAACACATACATGAAAAAGAAAGAAGGATTATTACTCAACGAAAATACACATATAATGACGCAATGGAGGAACTTTTTTGAAGAACTTTTAAATGGAGGAGATGAATTGGAAACAGCAGTCCAAACAATCCCTGATGACAAAATAATTATAACCCAACCAACAGAAAACGAGATGGTTGACATAATCCACGAATTAAGAAACAACAAAGGTCCGGGAGCCAAAAACATAAGCGTAGAAATATTAAAAGCAGGTGGCGCTAATAAAATTAATCTGAGAAAGAGAAGAAATGCCAAGGGAGTGAACAGAAGCACAAATTTGCCCAATTTACAAGATTTTCAGCAGAATCTTGAGGAGAAAAATAGCAGAACACTGAGAAGAAGTACTAAGCAAGTACCAAGCGGGGTTCCGTAACAAGAGGTCAACAACAGACCAAATCTTCGCACTCAAGGATGTAAACGGACTGCTACGAGTACAAAATAATACTGTATGGTCTGTTCATAGACTTCCGCCAGGCTTATGATAGAATAGAGAGAGAAAAAAATGCATCAAGCAATGACTCAGCTAGGCATCCCTGGAAAGCCAATAAAGCTAACAAAAATGACCCTTAATGGAACAAAAAACAATCAGAAGTTTTCCAAGCGAAAAGAAAATTCAGGCAGGGCGATTCACTGTCTACGACCCTATTTAATCTTGTTATAGAGGCGACAATAAGAAATAGCTGAATAAAAAGGCAGTTTCTTCAGTAACGAGCACCAAAGCCTTGCTTTCGAGGATGACGTTGTGCCACTAACGTAAACAAAAAAAAAAGAATTAACAAGAATAACAAAAAAGATAGAAGAAGAAGCAAGATAATACAGGCTGGAAATAAATGTTAAGAAGACAAAATATATGGTAATGGGAAGGAACAGAGAAGAACATGAAAAAACATGAATATAATAACCAGGGAGGCAAATACTACGAATTCGAGAAAGTGAATAAGTTTATGTATATGGGGGTTGTATTAGAATAGACATGAAAGACCGGAGATACAAGAAAGAATAATAAAATAGAAGAGGAACTACTAGAAAGATGAAAGCGCAAAATTCTGAGACAGACAGAAGAGGGATGGAAACGAAGAACGAACCAGGAAGTGTATGCGCTAGAATCTAGAATTACAACTTTTGTCAAGGCGCAGAAACTGTAATGGCTAGGACATACAGAGCGAATGGCAGGTGAAAGGATGAGTAAGCTGGTTCTACGTAGAAAACCCAGCGGATGAAGGCGAAGGGGAAAACCAAGAACGAGATGGATGGAAAAGGTAGAGAAGGATCTGAAGCAGGTGAAGGTTGCTGACTGGAAGAAAGAAGCAGTGGATAGAAGGCAATGGAAAAATATTTTGTATTAAAATTAAATGAATTGTAAATAAGTTTTTGCCCTAGGCCTACAAGGCCTCTTGCGCACAATAAACCCTGATCCCCCGGGCCAAACTAGTTTGTATAACGACAAAACAGCTCAAATGTTAAAACTAAATTTCTGTTTCAAAGTTATTTTTTCCTTACATAAATTTTCCTTTATGCGTTCTAATTTCATCCCGTGGACCAAGTTTGCTTACGGAGCGCTAGATCATCTCACCATTAATCACATACCAAGTGTTCATCACGAGAAGAACGGTTCCTTTCCATTCCTCGGTGCGCTTTTCATTTATCTACCTGAAGGCAGCCTTGGGTATGTGGACATTGTAAGACTACATATATATATATATATATATATACAGTTTCGTAATCATCCGACAATAAGAGAAGAGATAGAAGCATTTGAAAGTCAATGTGCGTGAGGATAATTTCTTTTTGTATATAAACTCCTACTTTCTTCATTTCCATTAGCGCAGTCTTTGCTTATAACGTGACAGACCTAGCGTGCTTATCTTTTAGTCTACTCTAGAAACTTCTTAAGAAAGTGAGCAAAATTAAGTTCATTTACTATTTCAACAATAATACGATCTAATCTCAAAAGACGTCGTTTTATCGTTTAATTGACAATTTAACGTAGGTAATGTTTCTGGTATCGTTGGCCTAATTAACAAACCACGTAACTCACATTTCCCACTTTTTACAGAAGGAACAAAAAACTGATTTATTCGACAGTGAATAGATAAATTATTATTGTTTATTCTTAACAATAAAGTTTAAAGTATTCTGAGATGTATATAGGCCATATTGTTATATAATTAAACATATTCATAATTACAATGGAGTTACCAGGTTAGAAATAGCTACGTTAAGGAGTTACACGGTATGTGTATAAAAGATACGTGGTTTGAAAAATTTAAATTTGGAGTTGAGTGGTCTGACAATGAGTATAAGGTTTTAAATAAAATACTAGAAATTGGAATAATGAGATAATTACGGTATATTATATTTGAAAACATATAAAAATGTCAAATAAAACAAAATGTTAGTAAAAATACATGTAACGATGGTAATTTTGACCTTTTCATGGATTGAAGCAGTCCGTTAAAATGGCAACTCGTCATAAAAGGAGTGGTAGTCCCTTAGTATTATACTTTTCAATTCTTGCAGATGGTTGTACTTTGCTTCCGTTATCTTCAACCTACTGTCGTACAAATTTGGTAAATTTGTTTCACGAAATGCTTGCATTTTGTCTATAGGATGGCTTAATGATGGTTTTGGATCCTGTCTTTTTCGTCTGGATTTTCTTGAAGCTTCTTCCGATTGTTTTGCGTTATCCTCGCAAGCAGGTAATAGTTTGAACTCATCTTCAAAATTTAGTTTGTAATAAATTGTTCCGTCGTCAGAATACTTCAAACAGCGGATGTCAGTAACTTTGGCGTCACCTTTCTTCAATCGAGGACGGATCGACTTGTACATTGTGGGGTTTGCATAGTTTTTGAAGAATGAATGTTCTAAATAAGTAACCTTATAAGGTGTAGAATGCTTTCTAGCATTTTTGCATATCTCTACATAATCAGCTGGCACATAAACTTCTCTCTGTTTTAGATACCGCTCTATGGTGGAGTGCATAGAGTCACACTCCATTTGAGTGTGACCTTTTTCCAGATATTTGCTTTCGATACCGATCTTGTACTTAACAGCTAAATGTAACAGGGCATTGCTCAAAATAGAACTTCTCTTTTGATAGTTGCAGCCGTCACTGAAAATTATTATTTTCTTTGCATTGTTGCGAAGCGGTAACTGGGATTGAATGAAATGACTTATAATGCTTCCAAACTCATTTGCAGTGAGTTCGCCTTCTGTTTCATTCCACAGGTAGCAAAATCCATCTTTTGTCTTTAGATCATACATACAAAGGTTGTGGACCAAAAGTTTCCTCCCGTAATATATGCCTGAAGCATACCGTGTAAACATGCTCTTCATTTTTTTATCGTTGTCTTTTTCTTGCCTAGCAGCGGTTTTCTTCTCTGAATGATCCTTGTATTCTTCACTATTAATGTGTTTTAGCTTGTATGCTCTACATATATCACATTGATCTTTCTTCGATCTGTATAAAGACAAATTCAGATCTTAAAACGTTTTGTGGAAGGTACAGGAAGGCAGTGGCTTGCATTTTTTTTCCTTGCACCAATTGTCAGTATAAACCTTGAACAACTGAGACTTTGACGTCCAACAAGGCTCCAAATAGAGTTTTTGAGAAGATGCTCGACAATAATGTGATTCTACATTTGGCAATGCCAATAAAAACTCTTTTAATAAATTTAATCTTTCATTTAAATCTCGTTGTCTTGTAATCTTCTTTGATTGTCTTTTATTTTCAGTTCTCTCGTCGGTTTCGTCTTTTTGTTCCAACTCTACATGATCTTCTCCTCCGTCTTCTAACCACTTGTTGACCATCAATTCCCCTATCCCTAAAATTGCCAGTAATGTCTTTTTGCATACTCCGACCTTTGTTGAATTATTTACATATAAATAGAATTTAAAAGAAAATTTTCGGCGTGAAGTGTTTTCAATTTTCCTATCCCGAGATCTTTGGGTAAGATTTACATCTGTCATAGTCTTTATCAAAATCTTTCTTTCCTTTCAGCTCAACTTCCAAAAATCATTGAACATCTTTTGTCTTTCTGTTTCTGTCAATGTCTTGCAATAAAAGGTTTTACCTTTACATTTGCAAGTAATTTCTTTCATCGTTCTCTTAGGCCTACTGACAAATCCCGTCACTTTTCCATCTATAACCTTTCTCCCTTTGTATTCTTTACCTTGTTCACGTAAGATCTTTGCTTTTTTAACTTCCCAATCATCTTCTGTTACTTGATGTCGTCTCCTTCTTCTGGGTTTCAGAATATTTTGACTTATATCTTTATCAAGATTTTCAGCTTCTTCAATTGCCTCAACTGGTTCTGTGTTATTGTTATTTTCTTCTGTTTCTATTATAATTATATTCAAGTCATTTATATCAGCTGTTTCTACGTCAATAGTCGTACTGATTTGTTGATTAGGTTCTGCCATTTTATTATCCTACAGAACTCTAGGTTCTGGTAATTGATTTTTCTCCTTGTAAACTTCAGCTACCACAATTATTTCTTGTCTACTGCTTACCTCTTGACTTAACTCCGTTGCATCATTTGTTCCCTTGTCACATGGTTCTGAGATAAAATCATTAGATTTTTCTGCTTGACAGTAAACACTTTTACTTATTAAACTATAATCAAGGTCTATATGCGTCAGTATGTTACAATCATAATGTAATTCTTTAATAGCACTAAGTGCTTCAGTATCTGAAAAGTTTAGGTTTATAGGGAGACTTCCAAAACTTATATCTTGACTTATATCAAAATTTTCAGCTTCTTCCTTTTCCTCCACTAGTTGTGTGTTATTAACATTTTTGTTATTATTTTCAGTCTCTAATATTATTAAATTATTTAAGTCATTTACATCAGCTGTTTGATTTTGAGCTTCAGATTCAGGAAATATTTGAATTAAGTTGCGATTTTCATCAATCATGAACGTGTCTGCTGTAGAAATAATATCATCAACAATGACATCTTCGTTGTCAATCTTTGAAGATGAATTAGTACAGTCAGTACAATCTTGGTTCTTGACCGGCGGCGAAAGCAAACATCCACCATTTCCCTTGCCAGATTGTGCAATTATTGCTAGTTGTGGCATTTTGTTTTGTTCTCGAAGACATTTTTAAACTGAAAAGTAACAAAAACGTAATTAGTGGTCAGTTTAATAAAACGAATACAGACCACTTAACTCCTGGAATGTCTTTCATTCAAAACCTTTAATTGTAGATAAACCCCGTATCTAAAGTTTCATATTGAAATAAAACCTCGTAACTTCATAAAGAACAGATTAGCACACAACGTAACTTAAATTACCTGAATTTAAACTAAACTTAGTAAAGTACAATTTTAAGTAAATTATTTTAAAAGTAAACGTTGATGGAATGAAAACGTGTAACTCCTCAAAAATTGCAAACTAACCTAAAACTTTGTTTTGTTAACAAAACACGTAAATCACATATCCTTTTCAAACAGGTTAGTTTTCAACTTAAAATTTTATATTCATTATAATTTTATGCTAAAATAATATTATATTGCATTGCCAACCTTCAAACACGTGCCATATAGCCTCCAAACAATAAAAGAATGTTGTAATCACAGATAAATCCAAACACTGCACAGACAGCACACTTTTGCATTACAACAGGCTGCCCCTGCTAGGAGTTACTTGGTTTGCAATAACAAAAGTCCCCCCTAAAAATATACGTGCTTTGTTTTTCCCTTTTGTTCGATGATTTAAATTTTTTGGAGTTATGAGGTTTGGTGAAGTTGTGCAGGAACCATAAACGAATGCAATAGCATGAAAATCTCAAAATCGTATTTTTTGGAGTTACGTGGTTTGTTAATTAGGACAACGGTATGTTTAATGATAAAAAGTAAATTGTTCACAAGATTCCACGAAAGGGTTAAAACTAGTTCAAAACCAAATTCTGTCTTTGGGGGCCAACAGCAAATATTTAAACATTTACATTTGAATAAAACCCTTCAGTATAATCGCATTCAAAAGGTTACCAGAGCCTTATGTCCATTGGATGGTTTGCTTGGATTTTGGGCATAATGCGATGTGAATGAAGTGCTATTACTGTATGCAGTACTATTAAAACCTCTTTGGATGAGAAGAGGAAGCTTCCTTAAAGTGAAAAATGGTAACGCGAAAAAATCTTTAGTGAGATATCCCTCGTTACCTGAAATGAGTTCTTCTCCAACAAAAGATTTCGTTGATATTTAGACGGGCATTTGAAGATATAATAGAAACAAATAATTAACACTCTGATAGATTTCATTTACAAGACAGAAGAAAAAACAAAACAGGCAAAGATGAACTTTACATTACTTGTCAATTGAAAAACCTCTTACCTTCCCTCAGTCTCATTATCTGTTTTTCCTTTTGTTCTTTTTGTGTAACATTATTTAGAATAGAGATTTAAACATATACGTATTAGAATTGTAGTGCATATACAAAATCAAATTTTGGAGTTAATCTCAATCTTATATACAATCTTGCAATAGCAATTCGTAGACATTTATCAAATGTGAGACCTAACTTAAATATTTGGGGTGAGTGACTTTTAATTTCTCTAGTGGAAAAAAGCGTGTGTACAAAATTACGATTCCAAATTGTATTTGCAATTCCATAAATCTACTTCAAACCTCTAGTCTTTTAGCATGATTAATGATTGCTTCACAAAACCGAAAGACAGAATAGTAGTAGCAGTAGGCGTTAATGAACATGGAGCGAGTGACATTATTGTATGTAAAGTGAACACATGTCAAAATAAAATGTTAATATGAAATTTGCATTTTTTGACAATAACATAAAAAACGTTACAGGTGGTTTCCTTCACCTTTTTTTTAAATAACTAAAGGTGTCATTCATATTTGTTTTTATTTGCAAAATTGAATTCTTTAGTATAGTTATGTGGTTAAAGAAAAGAGCCGTGCCTATTCTGAAAAGCCTATATTGTCTTTAAAGATATTTAACATTAAAGTAAGATAAATGTTAACGACATCAGTAGCGACATTTAATATCAATAAATTGTATTCAATAGTTTAATAAAAAGTAATAAAAAGGATTTTTAAGATAACAAAAAGTCCAGGAAAGACAAGTGTAATATAAGTAAATTAGACTTACCTATAATTATGTCAAGAATTCTAATAACTCGAGCATTTATAACACCTGGAACAAAAAATAAATTAAAATGAGAAACTCGAACAAAATTCTCAGGCTCACTTAATTAAAATGACAATTTTCGTAGTTGTAACTGGGTATAAAGTTAGTATCAAACACGCAGTGTGCATGTTTTAGTGGATTTAGTGCAACGGTGGCACATACCAAACTGGTAGACAGATATAATATAATATCAACATGAAACGAAGTTCACGACGTTGAAAATGTAATCTGATCTGTTAACAAGTTACATTTCCTTGTACACCCGATTTTACGTGTACGAGATGCTAATCCGATTTAACTAACGCAAGGTGTAGATACTTAAAAAACTGTATAATAAACTAAATCCTACACACGTGTTTATTTTATGTACGGGTATAATTTTCATATGTGACTGTAAATCTTTTTAATACACGATGCACGTGAATTAGAGGTCAAAACTTATAAAAGGAATTACGGCTTCAATAAAATCAAGTCTAAATGTACAAATAGTGTCACCACAGACAACAACTAGAATCACTTTAAGAAATATTGCCTCCATAAAATGAATGGGTCTATCCCACATTTAAGGGTCAGTCATTAAAGATACATCGGTAGATAAAAGTCGTAAAACAATATTATTACAACTCGATGAAATCTAATGAACGACATTTTGTAAAAAACAGTCAATGATTCTTAAGGGTATCTGAAAAGCATCATCCAAGAGCAGAAACTTCTCACATCACCAACCCATTTCCTCAATCTTGTCCTACAACTAACTATCTCAAGTATCCCTAAAGCAACCGACACCATTGCGGCACTTCCGCCTATTTCTACTTTACAAAAGATGCAGATGCAGATCTCAAACTGTCGTCGTGCCATATGCATGTACAGACTGAGTGAACTCGACTTGGATCACAATTTTGTAATCCTTCTACTGGAGAACATAAACAAAGTACTTCTGCAACGACGAGCGTCTATCTACAAAACCATTAAGGAGTGATTCTAACCTTTGAGTTGGAACAAGCTGTAAACACCCTTACAGTCCCTATTAAAACTTTCCTACTTTCCGCTTCGAACTCTCAGATGGCGTTAGATGAATGCAATTTTTGATAATAGGTTTTTATCCGTACACCATTAAAGATTTTATCCAAACATGAAACAGGGAAAGGTTCCAATAGCAAAACCCCTTTTATTCGAACCACAGAAGAGAACTGAATCATCTAAATACCAAAACTCGAGCTGTCATCTTCACTCAGAGAAATCCAACTCCATCTGAAAAAGAAGAAAATAAAGGAAAATAAAATACGTGGTCCGAAGACGAATTCAAATAGCAGACAACAAAGAGCCCCTAAGATTTAACATCTAACAGAAGAAGCTAAACAAGGAAGGTATTCGGCCCAGATGGTATAAAGAAGCTGCTTAAGAAGAAGAACTCCGAAACCCCCTCACTTGCCACCGCTGCTTCAGTGAAAGACTACCAATGTGATAACCATTTCAAAGACAGAACAAAACGCAACAAGATTGTCAAAGGAGATATTTTGTACAGATTCAACAAAAAATCAAATGCACGTCATACAAAACGAACAGTTTGATTTTCAGCAAGGCCTTTCCACAGTACCTCAGAGCGTTTATGTAAAGTATACATAAATGGGAATTTTAATCAATGAAATCACACAGGGGTTATCTCCAAGGCCTTTGACAAGTTATGGTACTCAGCACTTCTACAGAAGAAGATTGATTTTTGGAATATCTAACTTTCAGCATTAAACTAACTACAGAACTACCCAAGGTCTACTCCATCTGCCAGCGATATTCGAGGTCAGAAGTTACCACCACTGCTTTATATACCGACGACACAGGCTTTATGGGCATCAAAACGCGATACTAGATTGGTAGATACCGAAGATGTTTCCAGACATAACGTATAGTAATAAATCCAGAAAAAATGCAACTTTACTCTTCTCCAGAAGATGACAACCTCCAGTAGAGCAAATCTATATCCACAATCGATCTGTCTCATGGAAAGATGACGTGAAGTAGGTGTAGTTCTAGAAAAGAAACTCATTTGGAAGAACCATATCGACACCTACACCAGGAAAGCAAATGCAGCAGACACCCCAGGCAAAAATTCCTTTTAATGACTGCATGCATGCCAACGTTAGGCACCAAACCGCCGAAAGAAAAAACTTGAAGTTTCAAAATGGCAGAATATGAAAGTTAATCACAGCTATTTGTTACGTCAGACCAGGAAATAGTATATCTTAGTGCTTGGCGTTAAAGAATGCTAGTCTAGGCATACAGTCATTGACAAGATTCTTTGCCTAGGGCATTTTGGTCCCTGATATTAAAAATGCAAGCTTAAAGTACACAGTCTTTAACAGGAATTCTTGCCTGGGGCGTTTTGTTGCGTGATATTTACTTGCAGAAATAGTTCGGGCTTGGAGATATGCAACGGAAAGTTATATAAAAAAATTTACAGACTGTATAGAACAAGGCACTCCGACACTTCTTTACTACCCAGTGATTAGTCAGGTACATAGACCTGCACATTCCAACCAGCAAAGAGAGCTTCTCCCCAGCTACCTAAAAATTATGTCAATGTTCAATCCCCTTGTTAGTCCCGTAAAAAATTACAATGCTGATCAAATCTGTTGACAGAAGTGTCCAAAGCTCCTGCTACCATAGCCATAAAACACAGCAGAGATTCTACAAAATCAATATAGTCGTCGGTATCCAGAAGTTATAGCAAATTGCTATAAACGCCAAGTAAACGTTTAAGATCCAGACCATGGCCATATAGATCTTCCAGAAGAGAATAATTGCAAATTATTCTGAGAAAACAAGAAGACTTCTGCCTATTTGTTTGCATTTCGATAATGGTTCAAAGAATTTGTGTTGCTCAAACCAGAAAACATACCACAAATCCATCAGTTGGTAACTAACAAGAAAAAGATATCAGCTCCATGTGGAGCTTGAGTGCGACGAATAAATTTGCCATATGAGTTTTGCAAAACGACATAAAAACCATTTTGTTCCCGATGAGAATTTGAGTATTTTGTAACTGAATTCAGCTCAGTTAAAAGAATCAGAAAACTGAGAAGGATAATTCTTGATAAGATACCTAAACCTTTGCTATTTGAGTTCAGCATGTTTTTAGCTATACAGTAACTTTAGTTTTATTATTGAAAACTTGGTAATCTTGATGTTTACTATAAGTTTGAGTTGTTCTGAATTCAGACTTAATTATTTGAAAAATTGTTTATTGAAACTAATGAACCAAAAGTTTCAAGTACCCCAAGGGCAGTTGATGGAACGTTCAGTTTTTGATAACAATGTAAATTCAAAAACTTATCTAGATTCAACCACATGTGCCAACCATCAAAATACATCCAATTGTTTAATATACAAATTAAAATTGTTTTTAATCTTATCTATAACCACACCTGCAGAGAAACATTAAAGAGATACCTAAAAAAGACGAATCTATTACTACTGCTCCTTTTACTGTCTCATATTTAACAGCAAATGGGCGTGAAGGAAAGTACTACCCATTTCTACATAAATTACTCCTATAATAATTTAGTTTCGATAGTTAAACTTGTAAGTGCGGTAGCTTGTACGTATATAATCAGAACATACCGTGATAAATTCGGGACATAATGAACCTGTTTATAAATTTACGGTGGTTAATTGTGCACCGTAATTATAGATTCGGGGTGGTCGAACGGAAGCGAGAGGGCAGTAAATCAAACATCTATTCAAATCAATTTGTTCGATCTATACGCTTGAGACGCATAAATGCGTATAAATAATATTAATATGACGGTTCTCATAATTATAAGAGAATCTAATCAAGCCGAGATCAATTAGAAAAATATTATATGCAGAAAGACTTAATGTATAGTTGAGATCCATTATTAGATAGCAATTAAAAAATCTTGATACAAAATTCATTAACATAAGAGGTCGTGAAAGAGATTTGTTTCGTGCCAAGAAGTAGAATTTGCGAATGCTCATTCGAATAATGCATTTGCATAATGAATGTTAAAATCAGTATAATGAACTCATCAGAGTTGCCTTAATTACCTTCGGTTGGTGAATGAAAGATCATATTGATTGCTTACATGTAATAGGATGGGCTATACCTAATAAGTAAATACTGATTATCTCTGTTAACAGACATCTAAATCTATAAAGTGTGCTAACTTGATTGAATGGCATTTAAAATTCTAATTTGTTTGATCACTCTGTACCCTAATGACAACAAGTAATTAAGTAAATAAAAAGAAACGACGTGTAAGCAATGCTTGACCCCAAACCAAGTTGGAATGAAAAATCTTTTTGTTTAAAATGATCGACCACTTGTTACTTCGAGTCTGACATGTTTCAAAGCTGAGATAACAACATACAGTTGTGTTTTTAATGAATTACTATACCTTTTTAAGAAGTGTCAATGAAGAAATCAATCTCCATTATTGGCATACTGAGAAAATTGTTAGTTACTTCAAAATAACCGTACTTGCCACGATTCAAAAAGTTCTGTTTAATCTACCACAGTTATAATACATTTAGGACGTTAACCTTCCATCAGTTGTATTAAGTTCGTTGCTCATTCATTGCTTTTGATTACCAAGTCCAATACAAAGAGAGAACTGAGCAGAATCGTGATTTGCAAAACAATACTGAATTAAAGTTGATACCTTTATCAAGTCCCCTTTTAATAGCTTACGTTACTGGCAAAGACATACCAATTGGTCTCAAAGATGCATCAGAGCAAACTATAACAAAGAGGTCGTGAAAAACTCACCCTAAACCTAAAAGTATGTAAAAAAGGTTCATTGTTAGTTTTTTCTATATTCTTCGGTTAGGCATCACCTACCATAATATTTCTTATAGAATCTCAAATATGTAACATTAAAACCAGCTGGTTTCTCCCAGTCTAAAAATGTGTATACCAATTGGGAATTTTGGCAGTACTATTGATACCCTACCACGTACTGCTTACACTACTGTGTAGAAGACCTAAGACAACACTTGGTAGGGCATGGCAAGATTACCATTGTGCAGATAGGTTGTTTTGCCATAGTGCCACCACTGAAAGACTTCTTAGTTGAAACGTTTGATAGGTACAAAACTGCGACCATTCGATCTGAATAGTTACTATTGATCCTTCAGTCTTTGACCAGTCTAAATCCTAGAAGGATCATAACTATATATGTGATCAAGATATTGGAATATTTAGAAACGACAGGTTTCACTTTCAAAGCAGATATCGATTTTGACCTTCTTGACATTTATTGGGTTCTTTTCACTGTTGCAAAAATTTGCATAATTTCCTAATTTAATTAAGTCATCTTTCAGCACAAAATACCAAACACAACACTGACATTTATATCACATTCTTTATTAACAGCGGTTAATTTATTTTTACAAAAAACACAAAAACCACTACTTATGACTCTGGTATGTTATTTGTAAACAAGATATTTATCACAAATAAGTTTGCGGTTTAAAAAAAAACATTTATTTATATTAATTAAAAGTTAATGACATAATTGCACGTATACTATATACAACAATTAAATAATAATTTACAAAGGACGTTGACAAATGGATTTATTAAGCAACAACGTGATTGATGTCTTTTTAAACAAATAAATTTTGATTTGGTTATTTTATACCGTTGTGTTTGCAAATATTGTTGCCATTTATATTATTATTGTTGTCATTATGATGACACCGTTTTCCAGCACCGCTCTTGTTATTTTATTATCGAGTTCTATAAAAACGTGTATTATATTTTTGCCAAACTATAAAATTGAAATTTTTACGATATTTCGTCCTTTTTATACCTCTTTGAATACGAAATAAAAAAAGAACATAAAATTTATTGTGAAACGGCATATTGCTGAAAATTCCTTTTCGAAAGGTAATTCTACCGAAATGTATGTATACGCAATATAAGGTATGCTTGATTGCTGCTTTGTCTTATGATAATCGAATAGAAGTCTATTTATATGTAAATACTAAAATGTCATTCGTTTTTGTATTACAGGCTTACTGTTTGAAATGTTTTACCTTCTAATCAATCTACGAGATTAAATACTATCCAATAGACAAGGCATCACAAAAGCTTATTTTGTGTAACATTATCCTGACATCATCGTCTTGTAATCTTATTAGTAGGTCTTTCTCGATGACTGAGATTATAATCCTTTGGAAATTCTAATTTCAAACTATTGTACAACATGTTTCATTAAAGACATGATCAGGTTACTTCCAATTTTAAATATCTTAATATTCTGTACCTTACGGGGGAATAAACTGCAAATATTAATGAAATTATTTTGGGGCAGTTTGAAAGGTTGTACCCTCGTTTGCTATAAGATGGGATACAGACAGTGTCTCACTTTTCCATCTTCTATTTAAAATCTCACTAGACTAGACAGACATTTGGATGATTTGATGACTTAGTTAACATTTCTGAAATCCACATAATAGTACCTTTTGTCATCTTGCTTGACAGAAGTCACAACAATTAGTTTCACAAATTATTGGACGTTCAATAATCCGAAGTTCTCTGTTTAAGATAAATAATATCTTAATAGATAGAACTTTTGCATAACTATCGGTATCAGAAATGTGCATCTAAAGCGCTGCTAGCTTTTGATAGGTGTGTAACCTTTAACAATGACGTGTACAAATGGCTGGTGGAGATATTAAACAGAAAGAAGATGATCGAGTATACGGGAACGTTTCGTCTAGAAGTTCTTCGTCTTTCAAAAAAGCTTTGCAGCGTTACTAAAATACTCTCAATAAATGCGAACCTGGTGTTTGTGAAGCAAGCACTCTCCGTACAAGCCCAAACCTTCTTTTCAAACCTAAAGACTAAGTTAAATAAATTACTTCAGAAAACTTACTTTTCCTTAAAACTGTTATATGCCAATCGAGAAATTTTGAATTTTGCTCAAAAGAAAATGCTCTCTGAATCATTGGTCTTATCACATTCCAATTACTGTAACTTTATTTATAGTCCTTGTCTTGATGCATGTGATAAGTACCGCATTCAAAAAACGCAAAATTGATGTTGTCGATTTATTTACAATTTACGTCGTTATGACTCTGTTACGCAAAAAATTTCAGACCTAGGCTAGTTAAACATGGAAAATCGTTAGAAGTATCATTTGGGACTGTATACATATACTCTACTTTCAACAAAAAGTTCTACATCTCTTAGTTCTGAATTGATACCTGGGATACAGGTGCACTCTGCAAATACTCGGTATAATTATATGCATCTTCATACGTCTTCATTGTTTCGGAGAAGTTTTATATGCAATGTTGTAAAGTTTTATAATTCTTTGCCATTCGATATGCGAGGTATCAATTTAAAAACTTTTAAACAAAATTTAAGACACTTCCTTTTCAGTAAGCAATAATTCTTTGTCCCTTCATCATCTGCCTACCTGTCTACTGCTTTTCAGTCAGAACTGCTTATTTTTTTAATCTTTATTTTTTTACTTTGCATCTAATCCCTTGGTAGCCTTTGGCTAAATTTCGCCAGGGGATTAGATTGCATGTATTTAAGTTTAGATTTTTATTTTAAGTTTACAATGTAAACAAAATTTATTAATTTATTAATAAAGGCGATATAATAATAATAATAATAATAATAATAATAATAATAATAATAATAATAAAGTCTATATAAGCAAAGTTGCTATCACATAATACATTTTTTCCTCTAGCCTGCCTCTTTTTTCCATTTCCAACTCAGTTCTCAATAAAATCTTTTTTGTCAAAATTCCCATTGCCCCTACCTACTGTTGGAGAAAGTGGTGCGAAGAGTGTTCTATATTTTGTCGGAGAGAAGGGCATAAGCTTGTAAATAAAAACTGGTCGTGCTAGGTATCAATGTGATGCACAATCTAGACTGGAATTTAAAACAGACACCTTTTAGTACGAGTGGTGTGGACGCTTAAGCACGCCACTACGGAGGGCAAGTCTGTCGGGAGCATATTATCGAATGTGATAATGTGAAAAAGAGTGCTTAGGATATGATATTAAGTCTAATAAACGGCGCCCTGGAGATATAGAGTAAAAAGGGTAAAGGAAGATTATTGATGATAAAGACGTAGACAAGATTTTCAACGCATTACTGTTGGAAGAATTGACAGTGTCAAATGTGTAACTACCTTAATATGATTAACCAAGTTAATTCGACAGTTATTGGGCAAGCTGTGGCTGCACTTATGGTGCATCAAGCTGATCAAAGTAAGATGACATTGAATTGAATAAGAAAGACACAGAGCTATTAAAAAGGAAAAAATAATAAAAATATTTTGAAAGAAGGTAAGAAAGATATAACAAAAAATGTACATGGGCCTGAATGGTTTCTAGGCGCATAAAAAAATTGAGAAGAGACATATAGCAAGATAATAAAAATGATTGGAGCAATAATGTGAGAAAATTAGACCGACACTCACACAAATCGAAAGAGTCACAAAATCTGCAATAATATTTTCAATCAATAATGCAGTTGAGAAATTACAGAAGCAGGCACTGCAGGCTGATAAGTGTACAAACCGAAAATACAAAGTCTAGGCGATAGAAAGCTTATTTTCGAGAGTCAACAAGAAAGACTTTTATCGAGGACTCTAGCCAAGTTTAAATGTGCGTCTAGTTATTAAAAACGTCGACTCAAAATTAACGCCATTTGAGATTTAAAAAAGCTACAACAAACAAGAAACTCAAGAGGCAAGAGAACCAAAATCTACAAACGGTTTGCAACATCGAACTTTAGGAATTCCAACAAAGTCAAATGAGTTTTCTAAATGTGACCTGGAACATCTAAAAGAAATTGGATACAATAAGTCTAGACTTTGTTAAAGTAAAGGTGTTTTTGCATTGCATTATATGTGATGGTTTTTGCTATGTGAGATGTGGCGAATCTCATTGAGCGAACAAATGTGTATCATACAGGTTGCTCTGTACCAGTCGTAAAAATGCCGACCGGTTTACGGTGTAGAAAACATTCAGCAATGAATACTAATAGCTTGGTGTACTTAAAAACAAATTGAGATTATCTCTCTCAAGAATGAACTATGGAGAATAGTGTTACTGACCAAGTTGCCTTGGGTGTTTAACATGATGTTTAATGTTGAAATCAACACTTCATTTCAAGAATTAAACAGGATTTTTCCTTTAACTCATTTCTAAGGTCTTTTGAAAAAGAACCAACATCTATGGACTCGATAGATAAACTTGATCGACATCATAGTCCTTGAAGCAACACCATACCTCTGCTCTGACTGTTTACATAGACATGTTCCTTCAAGCTACCAGTAGCACAGCAATTCAGTACCACTTCGACAACCACACTATTTTCCTAATCGTTTGTGGAAGATAATTAGTGTCTATTAATGATAGATTCTTCTTCGGTCAAAAAATGAAAACGCTACATCATTCATGAACATTCTTATCGTTCGAACATCTTTCTACTAACCCTACATTCACACCATCGATGCTGGAGCAACACGGACTACAAACATGTCGTTATAGAATAGAATAGAATTCAGTCGTATTCGCGCCATTAGAGCAGAAACGTCAAATCAAGGTTCAAAAACTTCTTGAACAAAGTTTTGCGCCGTCAGCTGCGATAAGCTTCCACTTCGTTCTTCAACACAGAATTTTTTGACTATGCGGCCTTACGTGGGATATAGTGTAGTATAGCTTTGGTGTGAGCAGCAAAATTTTATTATTATCCTTAATAAGTGTTGCAATAGGGTTAACAGGGCTTTATTACTATGGTGCACTGGCAATCAGAATTAAATTGGTTAACAGCGATGGTGTTTATACTACGCTAATTTTAGGCGAGTTGATTTGGGAAGGTCTTGACTATGATGTTTTGGTGCTTTTAATTCTTGATTGTCTTTCTACCTTTTTCCCTTGTTATCTTTTCCAATGAAAACTTCTTTTCATCGATGCGATGCCACAGATTCCTTTCAGTTCTGAAAGCCCAAAGAGAAGAATATCATTAAGAAATGTCTGACCCAGATACAAAATTAAAAAGATGAACGTATTGACGCACTGTCAGAGACACGTTTGATGTCGTTCATGACCAGGAGTAGCTCGTTTTGAAAATATCACATCTTTCGTTGTCCTTGCAGGTTGTTTTCTAAAATCGTTTGATGGTTTTAGTCTTGCGTGATTTTGTTATTGTCTATTCGTGCTTCAACACTATCTATCGATATCCATTTGCTTGTAATTTGTTTCATTATAAATTCACTTTTATTGGCTACTTTCATACATGGATGAGATTCTTTAGACTTAAATCCATCTGTTGTTCTGTAAAATGCAATCGACTAACTTTTCTTTCTCAAAAACATTAAATCAGTTTTTAACCAAAAATCTAAAATTTTGTTGTTCCGCCACTGATCTAGATTTGACACAGGTAAAGGCATGAAGGTCTCTATGTAACGAACGAAATCTCACAGTTGGTTACTTTGTCAAAACAGAAAAGTTCTTAATTATTATTGATGCGTTGACAACAAAGCTTTCAGGGAATTTCATCTTCCTCTTAGAAATTGATCCTACTTGTAAGACAATTAAAAATCGATTATTTCAGCATCTCATTTCTGGGATTTAGTATAATGTATGTAAATGCAAAATAGGGCTCATTGAATTTGATATTAGAAAATCGTTTTGAATGGAAAACTTTTCGGATATCTCTAATAAAAAATTCGAAAGTGCTGCCTTTGCTTACCATAGTTTAAACTTTTGGGAGATATCTAAGATAGATAAATCAGACAATCGGTTATAAATACCTACGCGTATGTGGGTTTCGAGTAAAATTATCAAAGAAAAAATTACGATCCTAATAAACTTTTTAGAGATATTTATACTACTCGTATTTCTTCTTTTTTGGCACATTGTTTTATCTTTGTATCCTAATAGTGATTTATGGAGAAAATTTTATGAAATTTTGTAAGGCAATTTTAACAAAACGATACTACCTATTATAAAACTAAGTCCAATTTATAGATGTGCCAATAAAACCATTAAAATTGAAAATTATATTCATGTTGCCACAGTAAAAACCTTTAAGAAAGAGTCTTAAATTGCTTTAACCTGTCCAAAGTTTACGACGCGTTAAAATATCTAAATTAATGTCGATAAAACTTTGAATTGTAAATTATTTTCAAGATGGTTACGACTTTCTGAAACGACGCGTAACATAAAATTGTCCAGTAGCAGGCGTCATCGAGCAGGTTTTTATATAATATTTAGATTTATAACTGCTATATGTCTTTTGCATATTCCCTAAAGGCATACACAACGAGTTTAAGTCAAACTCGGAAAAGCTTATGTTATTATCCATGGTAATGAATTATGAATA
The DNA here is from genome assembly GCA_011009095.1 of Ignelater luminosus. NCBI lineage: Eukaryota > Metazoa > Arthropoda > Insecta > Coleoptera > Elateridae > Ignelater > Ignelater luminosus. The sequence goes on from VTPC01090719.1 coordinate 193,663, forward strand.
TACTGGGTGTATGTAGAACAATTTATTATTGGTTGCAGGTGCAGTAATGAATCGCTTCTATTTGCATTTTTAATAAAATTAATGTTACATCAGTAAACTGAATTAATGCTTGCAACTTACGTTATAGGGGATTTTGATGTTAGTTTAAATCATTGTTCATCTAGAAAACAAAAACAACCAAAGAAAAAAACAGGATAATGTTGATTTAACTTCTGATTGCATGACATTGGTATGTCACACTTTAATTTTCCTTCATTAATGAACGAGAATGATATGTAAGGATTCCCATACCACAGAAAAATAGAATCTAAAGTATAATCTCAACCTGTTTTTGTTTATTAAATTGACTATGAATCACTGATGAATAAAATCGAGTTTACAAAGTCGTCGTGTTTTCTTTCTAGTTATCGATGGACATCCTGTATTTGCATACGGGAATCAACAAACAAATTGCAACATAGATCAATGTCACTTTAAAACCTAAAATTATCATTCGAATTTCTCACGCTCTTATCTAATGATCAAGCAGATCTTACGATAATCTCATACTTAGAAATACATCAATATTTAAATTATTTTCTCACAGATTCTAGATCATAATCTAACATAAATCTAAACAACGACATAACCAGCTGACAGTTTTATTTAGACCGTTAGAAAATAAAAACATTACTATAAATAAATCAAAGCACGTCGATGAAACTATTAAACTAAACGCACAAGATGTTTTTCTAAAGTCGTCTAAAGAAACGGAAAAAAATTATAGCATTGAAAATTAATGTCTAACTTCTGTTATTACCATTAAACTAATTTTATGGCCCTTTTTTATCAGATAACTACATCTTAAGTGTTTAGACTACCTTAACGTAGGTGTATGAGTATTTTCATACATCCCACATATTATTGTGTGATCTTACAGGCCACAAATTTAAAAGCCAATTTAAATTGGTTTGGTGTTTTTTTCACTTTGTTTGGATTCTTACTGTTTTGATTAAAAAACGACCTGGTCACTAAACTGTGTTTATTTGAATATTGGGTATGCAAATTAAGACTGTCGGTTTGTTTTTGGGGGATTTAATTAGTTTAATAGGATTCAGATCGGATTGATTAATTTTCGCTCATTGTCAGTCAGTTAGTAAATGGCATTTAGAAATAACTTACATAGTTTTTCCTACAATAAGTTATCGGCAGTAAAGGTATTTGACAACATTACTACCTATGTAATTAGATATTTCATATTTTATAAGATGATATAAAGATTTTTAGATATTATAAAGAGGTTTAGCGTCTAATCTACCATTGAAGTCTTTCAGAAAGAAATTTTAGAATAATTCGTTTTATAGAGGTATTTACGATATTTACCATTGATTCTTCTAGTATACTCACGTACAAAATATGAAGAAGAACACTTCGTGTTTGTTCCTATAGAGATATAGTAGACTCTTATATCAGTATTAAATGAAAGCTATCGTTCGCTTGCGATTTATGCAATATTCCAGGAATAATATAAATAACCGATACAAGTAATTGAAAACTGATGATGTTTATAGCCTACAATTCGCTTTAAACCTTCTCGCAGTTACATATCTTTAGAAGCGACTTGATCTACATAACTCAACTTCAATAAATCTAACGCACCTCAAAAGATCCGCCAGCATTTTCTACAGAACCCCTTAGCTAAAAACATTCACTTTGTTTTAAAAAAATAATTTAATATATCATATCGGCATGCATAAAAAAACTGGACCAACCCAAACAGCACGATATAGGCTTAAAGATTCTAAAGCCTTAACATTATGTAAGGCTGAACTACCACTTTGGAAGGGGGCTGTAAAGCAAATTCTAATTGAAGGCTGTGACATTGAGATCTTTTTTATTTGAGGATTCCCATCATCAACTGCCACTGCTAATGTAGTATTTAACGGTATTAACGCCTAAAAACCGAGTAGCCCAAAAATTTCAAACATATGACGTCAGTCATATCAAACCAAGCTTCGAGACAGACTATGCAGTCTTGTTTAGTTTGGTTCAAGAGAATCGCAACCTGAAGCCTCAGCCACAAACAACAACTACAACTAAGTGTAGCCAAATTAAATTCATTGCTGATCTTGTTATCAGGTTTTCAAAGAACCGGGAAGAAACTAGGTCACGTTGTCCAATTTGATATGGAATGGCCCGATCGTCTCCAAAGAGTTTTCCATTACGTCGAACCATGAAACTTCAAGTTTGATCAGTTTAATGGTAGATACACCATGGAAATCAATATGAGTTAGTCTGCACTTTCCTTGACATAAGAATCTTAAACGTGACTTGATCAATATGCAAACTTATCCTTTCGCACCCCTCATGGCGGTGCCTATGATATGTATTTTAATGTAACCTCTTTAGAAATACAAAACGACGAAAAATCTAGAAAATCAGAATTTCTCTTTACGGTCTTTGCTATTAATTCCCTTTTGCTATATTTCTTAGTATGATCACTGATGTTTCCTTTAACTTTTTCAAGATAAATGAGAGGAGGATACTATTTTATTGATTGATGACAATTTCAGATATAGTCCATCAAGGTACAAGATCTCCAAGAGTCATTTGTGAATAACATTCTTTTCTGAAATCCAACTTTAGTGACATTACAAATTGTACCCATACTTGCACGCTAATTCAAATATGGATGATTCTTGAGTAATTAATAACTGAATGCCTCCAGTTTTCTACATAAAAGCAAATGTCTGAACCTAGACTAATGCAAGTTTATCCAATCAGACTTTCTCAATAGTTGCCTTTGGAATTAAATAGGTAGTGGGCTAAGAGTCCAGTGTTGTGGGGAAAACTGAAAATGTGCCATTCTTCCACCATGCTCCAGACACCAAACTGCTTTTGTTTTGTTGCGATGGATTGCCAGGAGGTGAAGCACTTGTCAGCATTCTTCATTCTGCATGCCGCCCGACATTGCTCTCTACTATCCTGGTTGGTTGGTGTGGGGTATTGAGTTCTGAAAACCAAAATCGTTTTTTTTTTATCATCACTGTCTAGGTTGTTCTAACTAGCTTTTGCATTACGCTAATTGGATATTCTTTGATATTATACTCTTCAATCGAACGACCGTACGTAAGTTAATACCGAAAGCTGATAAATATCCTCTGTTGCGTAGACGAACTTTCGGTGGCGCTCTATTTTGATTCGTGCACTCATCCAATATTCAATCGTCATTATTCGAGGCGGTTTGCCACCCCGACTGGAGATATTTGGGGTCTACTCTCATAATCTTGGTTCTACGACTATGTCATGAAGGAGGGAGTCGTCTACAGCCGAATCCGGATCACGACCGTGACCAAACGAGCTCATCTAAAAGTCAGTACCACAGCAGTTGGTTTTGTGCGGTCTGCATCTTGGGGGCCTTTCATCACCATCGTCATTATGTTACTGTTAATCTCTGTATCTTCGCGTTTCTCCGTCTTTCAATTAAGAAAAGAATAAATACGGCTATCCTCAGCAGCTTTTTTAAGGTTTATTTGCTTTGCTACTCAGTGGGTTATCCAAAGATCTCTGTCTTTAGAAATTATGTTTTTGCTATATTTGAGTTTGTTGATTTATGGGTAAAGATTGTACTGTGCTGCAAGTTTGTCAATAGTGTGCAACTTCCTCAGTACAGAATGCTAAAGTCAAAATTACGCTACATGTAATAGAAGAAAACTTTGACAAAGGTACACATGCGGTTAAAACTACTATTACTACCTTCATGTGTACACCAAGCTGGGTCGGGCTCAGGATTTAGTGTGCTCTGAAGCAAATCTTTGTGCCTCTGCATGTTACATCTTCCAATTTAAAAAACTTAAAGTAAAAGTAGAGAATTGCTAATGCGAGAAACTTTATCGTTTCAAATAATTTAACCTATTCAACGAGGCCCAAGCGGTTCATAAGAGTAAATCCGAATCTCTGTGCATTTCGAAAAGTGTGAGCAGTTTGAACAGCTTGATGGGGAGGCAAAGGTCTATACAAGTTCAAACATCTAGACACTTGAAAGCATGATCGTGTCAGCCTAAAGCTAACTCTGCCTGGAACTATATCTAGGTAAACTTCGTACAGATTACAACATAACCTCTTTAGGAAGCCGGAGAATATACAAATATTTAGTGTTTGCTGATATAATTGATCACAATTAAGAGTCTGTAGATATTGAGCCGAACAACTTTTAGTATGGTTTTATTTAAATTATCTAAAGTAGAAAAAAGAATTATGAATATCAAAAAGACCAAAATGCATACATAATCTAGAATTAGTGTATGGAATACAAAAGGTTATTGAAAAAGTATCGGCGATTTTTTTCCAACAACTATTACACCAGTAAAAAGTCGTCCCAAGGGAAATAAAATAGGTTTTAAGTCTTGCTCTTATCAAAGTTTATCTAAATTTTATACAAAATCTTCATTTGAATGTGATTACGTCATATAGACTGCAATGAAAGCGAACATTGACATTCTAACTGAGTATAGTATTTTAATCAGATTTCATGTGGATTTTATTCGTCCAGAGATGAAGACAAATCGTCTTGATACCTATACACTCAAGACCTATGCAATGTTTGTGTTTCTCATAAGATGAAAGAAATCTTCGAAACACGAAACATTGAAAAATTCACAGTTTTATGTAAGTTTGTACTTCAAAAGTGAAATAAAAGAAAAGATACCGTTGATCCACTGATCTAGTACAATGATGGTGTAACAATAGACAAGCAAATTTCAACGCAATTCATAAGAAAATAAATGACGTCACTTAATTCTCTCGTTACAGAAAGTCTTCCTCCGAATACATCTTTTATTGTAGTCGAGTTGAATGATGACATATGCAAAATGTTAGGTGGGACATACCTACACAATGCATTCCACTTGCCTTTAAGGCTGATTTGTGCTCCATATCTGTGTACCCAGAGGCAGTTGTCACACTGACTTAACGTCTGAGGCCGGTCCTGATACCAACATCCTCTAATAATAAGCTTTAGACTTGTTCACCGCAGGCATTTTCAAACACTTTTAGATATTAACAGTTTCACAAAAGTGTTCTTGTTGCTTCTAGCTAGAACTTTTTGTTACTAGTAGGGCTAAAACAAGGATGTAATCACATGCTTGACAACAACACATCTGCAATCTTTAACTATCTTGCTTTAAGCTGCTTCTTAAATTTAATATTACGTAGTTGCAAGCTAATGATAGATAAGATGAAGAAGTTTTTTTATCAAATATTATTAGACGTCAGTGCTATAATACGACATTCATCAATGCATTGTTACACCTAAAAGCCATTCATCTATCATTGCTTTGTACTGTACGTAGGCTAATTATTGAATCTCTGATTTGGCCCAAAATCGTAAACAAACAAAAACAGTATCTATTTCAAGGTCTATTATTATTTGTCAATTATCAATTCTATTTGAAGCATAAATAACTAAGGTGGCATTTTGAAGACTTTCAGTAGGTGAAGCAGTTTGAAGATTTATTAAATGAAGACGACATTGCTACGTGTAAATATTTAGGATTCCATTTCATTCGGAATTCATGCTATTGATCAAAAAGGAAATCTGCTTTTGGACTACTTGATTTGAAAATGATCTAGTTTTGAAATATTTTCCTTCTTGTGTTTTGTTTTCCAAAGAAGACATTTACAAAACAAACTGTAAACAAACAGAACAAACAGTTAATTAAAAAGACTTAATTTAGATCATGTGAAGATTTCTGTATTCCGGCTTGGGTTTTTATTACTGTTTTTTTATAGTTTAGAGCGTTCTCTAGTTGTAAGTAAAATTTACTCCCATATCATATTTCACCCAATTAGTAAATAGGAATTTTCTAATTTCAATATTATTTTGTATTTATTAGCTACTTTGCATTCTTTGTCTTTCAAGAATGGCTGTCCAAATACTTTACAACGTCAACAAAAATTTTTATTACTTGTTTCTGACATTATTAATTATAATTTACACCTTCATCAAATCAGAAAAATAAAAACAATTTGCCTGAGGAAAGAATATTTCATGGTATCATCATTAGATAACAAACGTTATTAGTTGTTTTCCATAAAACAATAAAAATAAAAAGTAAGTGGCAATTTAAGATCAGCGATGAAGAACGTTATTATAATATCGAAAACAAAACGATTAAAAAAAATATTTTCACAAACTCGTTTCTATAATAGTTAAATCCCATACAGCATGTAATTTCCTAAATCTATCAAAGATTATAGGCATTTACTACTGGTTAATATCCACAATTTACAAAAGGTTGATAGTATAATCTTTCATAGTTAATAACATGCTTGTTCATGTCAACGGCGTTCGGGCAACTCTTTCGATATGATTACAACTAATTTAGCCTAAGGTTACATAGACTGAAGTTATACCATAAAAGGTAAAACTAACATAATCAGGACTGAAGTAAATTAATAGTGGTTATCCTGTTTGCGGATATGCTTCGCATCAGTGATTTAGGAATTGGATACAATTACAACACTCACTGGAATAATATGACTAATCGACTGATTTTTATAAATGTTTTGACAAATTATCTTAGAATTCCAATTTTAACGTTTCTTTGAATATAAATAAACCTTAAGCGTAAAAATATAAATATAAAATGTTAATTTACATATTTATAAGTTATTTTAACATTTAGAATAAGTACCATTAAACACGAAATGTAAAAATAAATAACTGCTAAGGTTTCTTTATTTCTTTCTTATTTTAGCTTCTAATTGCTATAGATAGGAAGATAAATACTATGCCTAAGTAAATGCAATTTTTCTGCCGAGAAAACTTATCGGTTTTAATAAAGAATTTTGCACGCTCACGTTTGATTTTTTGTGAAGAATAGAGATTAAGCGAATTAAAATATCAAAATTAGTTATCCAAAGTCATAGGAAGCTATGTATTGGTTGATATAAATACTTTCTCTTAGAGCGTTCTAATAAAGTCCATTTCTTTCTCAAATTTGTTAAAAAAATCAAAAACCTATTTATTAGTACATAATATATCACGTAGATATGAATGACTAACAGAACATTTCCTGTGGTCTGGTGGTTCACTATTATAATGCACAAATTCCAACCTGATTAGATCATCAAGACTCTTATATAGTATCATTGCATATAACAGATCAAACTTATCATGAACGCAAATAAAAATCTAACTAAGGACCATTGACTAACTTCAAGGGAACAAGAACAAGAAGAGTTCAACAAATTAACGGGGGCCTTAATTTACATCCTTTAACTAACTAAATTGTGCCATTGGGTATAACAGGAATAGCTTCATCATCATATGTAAGAGAAGAAAATGAGAGTATGTTTTGCAAAAATTCTTGGGATCATGGAAAAATAACTTCTTTTAGTTGTTCATACCATAATAGATTATAACAACACCTCCGGGCAATTTTTTGAAAGTAGCAGTTCTAATTACCCTTCTAGTTAACATAATAATAAACAATAAATAATAATAATTAATGAAGCAGAAACTGGATATTGATTCTTATAGAAAACTAAACCTGTACCGAAGGCTTTCCAGATTTGAACCAGTTATTTAATCTTGGCAGAATTTTAAAAAGGAGTCTATGATGTGTAGTCCCAAAGGGAGGACGCTGTCTAGGGTTTCCAAAGAGATACAGTTCGGAAGAGTAAAAACTTGCTGGTAAGGTGCCTCCACAATTCCTATACATGCCCTGACGGAACCTAATTATCTTGATCGTTAAAAGCTTCCTTCAACATGCTTTAGAAGTCCCCTTAGTATTTTCATAGTTGCCACCAGACGACGTCGCTATGGGGTTGAAGTCATTGAAGTCCCACAACACCTGCTAGTATTATTTCCTTAGAATTCCGACATCGGTCCTTAGGCGCGAGATGGTGTGACCCTGAAAAGAAAAACGGCGTTTCTCCTACTACTGATATCCTGACCAGTAACAGTGCTAGTACAGTCATTCCTTCCCATATCTTTCGAACAAAGTTCCGTCACTGTTGCGTCCTGGTGGTTGAATGGCTTTCGGCACTACACTCATTCCTGCGACGAAGTATAAATCAATAAAACGACGTTCTAAGCATTGCTTGATCCTAGGCTTTCTGCCGTGCTTAATTATCTTTATGTTTCATGAAATGATGATAACTTTCACTCATGTTCCATGCAGACACTCTCTATAAGGGTACGTCTGTGTACGCGAGTGCTATAGGCTGACCAGTGTTCTGTGCTGTGTGAACAGGCGGAAACTTGGAGGGCACTTCATATCCATCACCTTCTATCCATAATTCGTTACCACTACTTGAGTCAAGGTTTCTTCCAGTTGCCTTGTCGCCCACTTTGGTCGTCACCTGGAACGTCCGAAAATCCACACATCCAATACAACAATTTGGCTAGACGACGACATCATAGACAGGGGTGTTGTTTACAGCCTCCGAAGTTTGCAATGGAAATGTTTTGAGATGAGATCGGTGATTAGTTTCATACAGTTTGCTTTGTGCGAGCCTTGGTGAAGTTAAGCGTGGATCCATCTTTTTTTTCTGAACTCAATGGACTTCTGGGTACATTTTAAGCATTAAATTTAAGTTTCGTTCTGAGATATCATGTCAAAAATTAAAATGTACTCAACAAATCGTTTTATGTTTCTTTCATTGTTGATGAAATCATTTCTTCGTTGTGAAGACGTTTTGTTTAGGACTTATTTATATGTAATTTTATTGTTAAAACCTGCCTTATTTTAGTTTGAGACTGTTTATGAATCTTTAATATATTTTTCTGTTATTGTCGATTTGGGAAATTCTTGTTTACATTCAAGTTTTGTCGCCAGAAAAAAATGCTTGCTGTGTATCTGGATAAAAGGCCGCCTTAAACTAGAAAAATAACGTCTGGTATCTTTCCATTTTTAATTTACCGTCTGTGTTGTGTTCCATGGTGCAGTGTACCTCTGACTTGTGGATTTTTCTTGTGGGACGCTTTGCGTTAGGAAATTTTAAGTTTGATTGGGGAGTCGAATCTGATCTGTTGAAGAGGCGATTCTGCTTTTACCGATTGAATGCTTCGGACGCGGACGTGTTTATTACAAAATTTGAAGTTGCTATAAGTTTTGTGTTTGCATTTGTTGCGTTTTGTGAATCCCGGAAGAAGGTTTCCTGAGGGGTTAAAAAAATTATCTTAAACATAAGCAGAAAGGTTAAACATGCCAATTTTCGTGGTTTTGTATTAAAAAGATGAATTATGTCACCGTAGTTGGTCCATTAGTGGGATTGTGTAAAGTAAGACCGCCCCGTCGTCTGTGATATAAACTCATTTAGTTCCGTTATCTTTCATCTTTTGTTGATCCCCTTGATAAAATTTTAAGTGCCTAACATTGAAGAATTCAGAGCACCAAGTTTTTATTTCAAGATCATCTTTAAAAAAAGTGAAATGTTCATTGCAAACGTTTTGTAAGCTATCTGTATACAGGGTGATACTCTATAAAGCCACCCATATACAGGGTCTTGTTTCGTAAGGGACCCATATACTAGGTGTTAGTCCACGAGAAGCTGAGTGGGCTGGCCGGTGGTTTCCTATCACCTTTAGTTTCTGGCGCCCTTGATTTCGATCATTTTTTAGATTTGACAAGAATTTTTTTTCTTTTGTCAAGGTAAGTTTAGCTTGAACCACCCCGTTTTCGACTTGAGCTACGGGACTGAACATCTTCATCTTTCTCAGCTTTTTCCCGTTACAGATTCTCGGTTATTTTATTACAAATTCACCATCTTGTGGCTGTAAAGGATACTAACTCCTAAAAACAATGTTTTATTTAGTTACTTGCTTGTTTGTAGATAGGATCTGACAAATCTATTGTTTAAATAAAATCAGTTGCAGGATTTTGGGCGCTTTGACGTCGAAACTACTGTGTAAATGTAATTTCTTCGTGCGTGTAAGAAAAATCAAAAGAATAAATCCACAAATTGTGACGCCTCTCTTAAATTGTAATATTTTGAGCTAATTCCAAACTTTGCAAAAATGATCTACGAGAACTACGATTTTCCTTGTTCAGACAGCAAATTCACTCACCTACTTGGATAGATTTATTAAGAACCAAGTCAATTCTTGGATTTATTATAAAAAAATCGAATTGAACACTGTGCAAATGAAGAATTCAGAAGGGTCTTTTCATCTTGAGACACCGAGCTATCTGGTGATCCATTTAGGGATCAAATTAAAGACGGTGATGTATGACCATGATGTGAAACCGTCTACGTATTCAATTTTCTTTCGCGTCCTGGCCTTCTTATAAATCTTTGTTTGCATTCTGTTTGAATGTTAGTTACGTTTTTAATTTTGGTTTAATAGTCTGATTATATTTAATATTTTGGCATTTCTTTGAGATGGTTATTGTAGTTTTTTGGAATTTCTTCGTCTTGGACTACGATGTTTATGAGTCTCTAAATCCATTTCTTAACGTTTCACCTTCTAACTCACATCTGTAACTTGAACTCTTTACAGTTAACTATTGTTATGTCATCCCGCAGTTCTCAAATAGTTGATAGTCGGTACGCAATTTTATTATTGTGTTTGAATATCACTATTTTTGTTGCTTTATAGATTTTGTCTTCGGTAGTAACGGAATTGTTGGTTATGGTTATTAACAGCAGCAAAGAAATAAAATAAAACTCAGCACTTGTAATTGCTAGGAAATTGTTTGAAATTATAAAAGCTAAGAATGCTTGTTTTGCTTTTACGAAATATCACTATCTTTTCTTTAGATGCTAGTCTACTTACAAGTAGTACACACACTATTAATAGAATGTCAGATTTTCTCTTCCTTGTCCAATGCTTTGCATTAGTTAACACAACAAATAAATGCCAACAGATGCTTTTGCGCGTTTAGCTTTAATTTCCAAAATATCTATAAGTTGATCAATAAATGGGTATGGCAGTATAACACTAACTACCAGGATCACCTCTGCCGTCGAGCCAATGAGGAATCTGCCTCAAGGCATGATATAAGGGCGCAAAAACTGGTAAAGTGAGATGTAAAATGCATATCAAAAAGGCAGTAAATAGTTTCGGAAGGTGCCAACAGGATTCTAGAGTTTCTACAAGAAAATAAAATCGATTTCTTGATTTCTGGACATGCTCTAATGGCATTCGTTTTCTTATGAATTATATAGAATTCAATTTCACAAAACCATTTCAGTCTGGAAAAAATTCGCTTGGTCTAGAGCAGTATAGCGTTGTATCCATGTGATTAATTGCACATGTGTCATCGCCGATGGTAAGTTTGAATAATCGACGTCATTAAGACGTCATCTTTGTTCTGCATTGGTTATCAAAAGTTCCATGTTTAGTGTGACTTCAAAAGGCGTCTACTCCATCATTAAATAGTATCTTTTTCACATGTGGGTATGACGTTTCCAAGCTGTAGCATTTTGAACGTTTTTTCAAACGTGAATGTGATGTAACTGATGACCAATAAATTACGTGAACTAGACGTCCTTTTACTTGCTAGCCTATTCTCAATATTTTCACGAGTTTCAAAGCAGGATTCGATTAGTCCCGTACGGATTAAAGTCACCTGAAATCTGCTTAAAATATTTTCAGATGAAGTAATTAAATGCAAATGTACGTTTAGTATAGAATTTAGATTAAGACTTTAATAAGACCAAAAACTGCTTTATCGCTTTTAAATCGATTTCTCATACCGGTTTGGTGGTTTATGTTGGGAGTTCTTTTGAGCAAGAAGATATTTGTTATTTCTGTTTAAAAAAATATTTTTAATAATTTTAGTAACTTTGACATTAATTTTCGTCTTTTCAATGTTCATCATCCTTTTATGAACCAGTTGCGCAATACTGCTTTGCAAAAATCCTGAGACCGGCTCTGATAACTACTATAGATAGTTTTGTCCTCTTCAGGTTTTGGATCATGATTTTTTTTGCATATCAATCTCGTCTACTTCCTCTTTTAGCAAAGCAAACGCTTGTATTAAACTAATTTTCCTGCAGTCATTTAAGTTTGAAAACTGAAAAACTGAATCTTCAATTAGGTTGCTTTTGAATCAGAAGATTTTTAAAGTGATAATTGAAATATCATAAATGAAGACATGTAGGAAGATGAAGAGGTCAAACATTCTGCAGTAAAATAAAAAATAAAAACTATCAAGGACCTTTCCAACAATTTAATTAAAAAAAAAGTTCTTGGTAGTGAAACTCAATTAATAGTCAACCACCATTCTCTGTTGCAACGCATTAAATCATTCATTCATAGAACACAACATTGCTGTTACATAAACCACATAATCTCGGTTGTGCATGTGTAATCGTGGCACTTGACTTATTGTTGTTAAACTAAGAGCTTTAATTTGTACAACCCACGTTTAACGCTAATCAAGAATATTGTGCAAAGATTTCGCGCATCTTATGTATAAATCACTCATTCATAATCTGAATAATTATTTCTATGTTCTTATGTATCGAGGTTAGGGGCTAGGCTCTGTAATATAGTCACCCGTTATGGTTTAGCAAAGAGGAGGCGGCGCACCCCCGCACTGCATTCATCTCGTACAATCACGAGTTCCTTCATTCAAAGAGTATTTGTCCTTGTACTATAATTTTACATCTAGTAAAACTGAAGTATATTAGCAAGGTTGAGAAACTCTCGGAATTATAACCGACTGAGAATAATTTAATGGAGTATTTATTACGTGTTACAACATCGTCCATAATTTTAATAATATTATTATAATCGTAAATACGAATAAAATTTTGTCCCGTAAAAGCTAAGTTTTATAGTCGACCCTGCCCACATCTAACGTTCCTTTTCTAATTGCATAATTTTGTACATCAAGATAAAATCAGGAATTATTGCAAGTTATAGATGCCGTGGGCGGCTTTAAAATACACCGACTACTCTTCTATTCAATGCAACCAACATAACTCCTGGTTTTCTCAAGTAATTAGAGATAAAGTGAATTTGATATGCAAAATGCAGCTAATGAGACATCTGACCTTGGAAGTGTCAAGAAATTAAGCGTAATGAAAAGGCGCGCATAGAATTAAATCGTATAAATCTGATTACTGGATTAGGTTGGTGTTGGATGTGCTACGGTTCAAAGATAAATTTTAATTAAAATAACTTAATGCGTCAATAATAGCAACTAGAATGTAATGTTTGTATTACAGCTTCATTTAATTGTTCAACAATTTCCAACTCCATTTTGCTGACGGTGAAAAAAATTCGGATAACGTTCAACTGCGAGTTAAGTTAGCTTACGGAATTAAATGTTCATATTTCTGCTCTGTATGGGGTAAATGAAGAGATTATTTTATGAAGAGCTTCTATAATTGCTTTTGCTTTGTTATTCATAATTTAAACTGAGAACATAATGACTTCTTAATAAATATTTGTACTTTTAAACTTTAGTAACAATGTAATCTTCCGTAGAACTTGTATTAACATTAGAATAACTGTGGTGTGTAATAACAACTTATAGTGCAGATAAATTATTATTTATGAAGTCTTAACGGAGAGACCATGCAATATAATAAAAAGAAATAAAGATAAATGTTGCCTTTGTTAATTACTTTTTGCATTTTTCAAAATATATCTGCCACCAAACCATATCTGACGTCGAAACATTGAACGACACTAGTACTAAAAGCACAAAAAAAAACTGCAGTAAACCGGGATCGAGAGAAGACAAACTGAGTAGAAACACCAAAAAATTGATAGAAAGAAGAAGACTGAAATGATATGAACATGATAGAAAAAAGAAGAAATTAGAAACCTTAACAAAGAAATTTCAAAAGAAATACGCAAAGACCTAAGGAAATACAATAGAGAGCAATTTCAACAAACAATTGATAAAAACAAAAATATTCAGATTATGAGAAGAAAACTGACAGAGGAAAAACAGAAGATTTTCAAATTAAAGGATAAAAACTGCAATGCAACAACAGACAGGCGCAGATCCTCAAAGCTTTTTACCTAGAATACGCTTTTAAAAGCTTGGTTTGGGATGACAGGGGCATAAACGTTGATGGCGAATATCTGAGTCACCTCCGCTTTGCTGATGATATCGTTCTGATCACTGATAACTTGGGTGGTGCGCAACAAATTCTAGCAGAATTAAAGAGAGCAACGGAAAACGTTGGTCTAAACATCAATTTCCAAACAACCAAGTTCATAACCAACCTGGTAGCGAATGACATATGTGGGTCGGTGGAAAGAAGTAGAACAAACACATGAATACAAGTACCTGGGGCATGAAATAAAAGTTGGCAATCTATCGCCGCATAGGATTGGGCAAACTAAAAGACACCTTTAAATCGGACTTGCCTAAGTATTTGAAGAAAAAGGTATACAAACAATGCGTACTACCAGTAATGACCAAACGCTCAGCGAATAAATTAGGAGTAGCACAGAGAGGAATGGAAAGGGCGGTGTTGGGAATTAGTAGACAAGACAGAATACCAAATATAGACATAAGACACAGAACAAGAGTAACTGATATCATAGAACGGATAACACAGACGAAATGGAGGTGGGCAGGTCATATAGCCCAAATAACTGACAGCAGGTGGACTAGAAGATTAACAACATGGAGACCCAGAGAAGACAAAAGAAGCAGAAGTAAAGCATATGTCCAGCAATGGATGCGAATGGCTGAGGGACGTTGATGATCATGATCTGCTGTAGAATTACTTCCTAGACACCAATACATTATGTAATCTATATACAAAAAATTATGTACTCATCCTTGATATTTCAACGTATTTCACACTGCCGATGATTAGATTGTCTGTAAAAAGATATAGTTGGTCACTATTCCATTTGCATTTATCGTCTGATATAATTGATTTTAAATAATTATTTTCCAAGTTTATAATAGATCGCAAACACTGGAAGCGGAATGAAAAACCAAAAGAAATCAGAAAAGTACGGATGTCCGTAGGGTCGCAAAGCAGGAAGAATGTTGCAGCCGGATGCCTGAGTTTTCCAGCACTAAAAGTTCATGTAGGAATTAATTTTGTTCAGAATGATAAAGGGTCACTATTTGTCGAAACAATCAGTAGATAAGTTTTTTGGTTTTTAAATAATCGTTAAGTCTAGATTCTAAATGCAACAAATAATAGAAAAAAATAAAGTTTGAACCTGAAAAATCAGTGAACGACCACTTTTTAAATTTATGGCGATAACGATCAATTAAGGCAAACGCAGCCGGCATCATTACTATCATCTTCTTCATTGTTAATTTTTATAGTTTTATGAGGTATTTGTACTAATTCCTTTTCAATATGATATAATTGAAATTGTTGGTTAAAAGTCTGTAGCTTTCGTCTGGTGGAGTGAATGTGTAATTGAAGATTGCTCGCGTCGAGCAAAGCGGGTGTCACCACAAGAACCTCTGCAAATAATCTAATCAATCCTGGAGTGTGCCATAAATGTTACTCTGATTTTGTTGGGGTCGTTAAAATCAACCTCTTACCAACAATCGGCTGAAAACAGCGAAGAGCAAAAATGACAAAATGAGAAGGCAACGAAGTGGCTTAGAGGCTTTTTTCAGTTATGAGCTATGAAGATACAAAAAAGTCACACAATGTTGCAGAATCACACCACCACATATATTTGATGAATGAAAGCGGCCGCAACGCTATGTCACTGGATCAGAATCTCCAGGTATTTAAATTATCGACCTAGTGTTCGCTTTTGTAAATATCTTTTTTTTCTTCTTCTTCTTCTTCTTCTTGTAGTAAGACATGGTCCTGGTAATTCTGTCATCCTAGCTCTTGCGATGCCGATGTACAGCTTTTATGCCACCTTTTGGGGTAGTCTTCCTGGTGGTCTTTTCGTCTTCGGTTTTTGTTTTCGCTCATTTTGCTATCCTCTCACTTCTCTTAGCGTGTCCTCGTTCCTTACTCTATCTCTAAGTGTGATTCCTCTGATCGTTCGTAGCACCTTCATTTCTGCTTTTCGTCTTTGATGTTTCCGCTCTGGTTTCGGCTACGTAAGAAAGCACTGACCTTAAACATGTTTTATATATTCGAATTTTACCTTCCGTTCTCATGAATTTATTCTTCCATACTATATCTCTTAAATACACGTATTCTGATTTTCTGACTGCCTTAATTGTTTGTTGTTTTACTTCCTCTGTAGTGCATCTATCACTTGATATCTCTATTCCTAGGTAGGTACAGTTCATGACTTGGTTTATTACGTGGTCGTTAACCATTAATTTGCACCTGATGGGGCTTTTGGATATCACCATCGATTGGGGTTTTTTTGTTGGATATTAACATATTTAATTTTTATGCTGTTGTGTTAAATCTATAGAGAAGTCGTTGCAGGTTGTCTTTGTTCTCGACCGTCAGGACCGCATCATCCGCGTAGCAGATTACGCTTTGGATTATTTTGTTCATGATCATGTTGAAGAGGCAGGAACTAAAACTGTCTGATTCCAGCCGACACGTATTCCGTTTTAATTCTTTCTGAGTTCTCTGACTATATCTATATAATTTTCATTGATGTTCTTCTGTGTCATGATTTGTCTTACATCTTGCAGTCGGACTCTGTCTAATACTTTTCTAAGATCCACGAAGCATAGATACATCGGTTTGTCAAACTAGACTCCTCTATTAGTTGTCGTAAGATAAATATTACGTCGGCTGGTCCTGAATCCTAGCTGCTCTTCTGATATGCCTACTACATTGTTTATCTTTTGTGTTAAACATTTTGCCAGCAGTTTTAGTGTAGACTGGAGCAGTGTCGTAACTCTATAATTCTGTGAGTCAGTTTTTAATCATTTTTGTATATGGGGATGGTTTACACTTATTCTCCATTCTTCTGGTATGGTACCGCGTCTTACGATTTTTTGAAATAGCTTTGTTAATTTCTCCACGACCTTTGGGCCCCCATACTTTATAAGTTCATTCGATGTTGTCCGTTCCTGGTGATTTTCTGTTTTTCATTTTCTTGATTGCTGCTTGTACCTCTACAGTTGTTATATTTTCGTTGTTGTCTTCTTCAGTATCTACATTATGTTGTTGTTGTTCCTGTTCCTCAGTGTATACTTTGGCATTGAGGTATAGGTTCTTGAAGTGTTCTATCTGTTCTTTTTGTTTGCATATTCCATACCTTATTTTGGCTCCTATACATATCGTGCTCCATCTCTGTTGTGAATCTTTCCCAATATGTTTTCTTCAGTCTCGTTGTTCACTCTATTTCTAACTTCTTTATAGATTTCATACTCCTCCGGTATTCCGTTACTGGTGTATCTTATTATTATTATTATTATTATTATTATTAGCCATCTTGATTTCTTGTGTAAACCATGGTTTATTTTTTTTGGTCTATTTGTGTTAATTGTTCTTATATATATCTAAAATCCAATATTGAAAAATCCACACCACTGTCTACAATATCTGAATGGTTTGAAGTCTGACAGTTAGTGGTATCTAGCGTTTAAAAACAGAAATAAAAAACACGCACGAGTATTCAATTTTCTCCGCTAAGAACTTTTATAAGCTTCTCGTGATTCTGTTAATTTAGTGTGATCAGATGCAGGAAAATCGACCTATAAATCAATACGAACCTATTATTCATATAAATTATTATCTGGTAATAGCAACGCTCACAAAATTATTAAAACAACAAGAAACTTTACTGTTTATAAACAGAAACGAGATTCAAAAAGAGTAATCATAGAGCGGAATTCGAGCAATATTGCTTCTATTTGAAAATAAATATAACTAAATGTTGTTGAAAATTCTTGTTTGGATTTCTTTGATGACTTTTGTATGTTAATTGCTAAAATTAAGTATTAATTATAAATTTTATAAATTCAAGCATCTAAGAATTCTGTATTGGCTATAAGACAAAAAAGTCTAATTGTGTTGTATGCAGTTCTGTGGAAGTGAAGTCCTTTGTTTACTTTTGCTATTATTTGGAAATACCCAAAAACTGACATTTGAAAAGCCGGAAACATAAAAATGCAATACTCTACAAATGATGTAATTTAATAGGAAGCATTAAACTGTCTTAAAGGATTTTGAGCAAATGAGAAACATTAGAAATTGTTTTATTTTTAGGAAACGCAGTTTAACACAAATTTATCACCAATAACTTTTAATATGTAAATAATTATAACAAAATCCATTTCCAATATGTTAGCATCTGTTCATTTTTGTAGAAGTTGTGTTTCGCTTCGAAATGTTTACAGTTTTATTGAATTTAACCCGAGGAATGCTTTTGTTGTTAGCTTTAATTAAATGTTGCATTTCTGAGTTAATAAGCGCTGGAATTTACATCAATATCAGTATTTTTTGCAGTAGCGCACAAGAAATTCCCGAGCATTTTTTCTTTGCTAATTGAGGTTAACAAGAGAACAAATAAATACGTGATTTTATTTTGAAAGAAATTCTACAAACGTATGTACATATGTATGTATGTCGTCGCATAACTTTTCGTACACATTAAAGTTAGAACTAAACACAATAACAATTTGGTTAAAAGCCAAATGCATGTAAATCCATTGGTATGCATATGCATGCAAGCAGTATACGCGTATGTACGTTTCGGTATTTGCCAAAGTGAAATCCATTACAATATGTAGAACTTTGAGTAAGTCAAAACACGTGTGATTTATATACGTAGTCCTACTTTAATGTTACACTACATATATCTGTCAAAATTAATGCTCGTATATTATATTTAATTAGCAATCTTTGTGCAGCAGGTTGAAATTTTGCACTAATGGAATTCCGCCAATTAGTTATATAAATTGTCCAAATGATTTCTCACTACGTTAGATCAGAAAATCTTATTTGCAATAATTTCATTGTTCAACGCTCATTTTAAATGCAATTTAAAAGCCGGACGATATCATTGACGTAATGTCAGCTAACATAGATAGGTATCAAGAATTTTTGTGAAAGCCAATGTACATGTTTTATTATACCATCTGATTTATGTCATACGTTCAACCATATTTACAATTACAAGCCTTTTATTATTAAAATCAATCCAACCCATAGTGAGAACAGGGCTAGGCGTGGGTTATTAATCTAATCTAATTAAAGAACAAGGGTGTGTGCAAGACAAAATAAAGCTTGCTATGTTAGGAATAAGACGCCTCTTTTACTGCGATTTATAAATGATAGGATTTAACATTTAATGGTCAGTACAAGTATGTATATCACTGTATGTCCCATAAGGGCATTTGTTGAATTATGGATAAGTCTATTGAAAATTCATTAATTATTATGATCATACATAAATAATATCTTCAACAGAGACAGAATAAGTCCACTTGGTTTAATGATAATTCGGTGTCGATTTAATCATGCAAACAGAGAAAATTGGAAATTTAATTACTTCATTAAATGTGAAAACTGGCCGAGTTCACTTTTCATTATCATTGACACGCTTATAATTTATTTACTATAACTTAACAACAATTGACAAATTAATTGAACATGTTACTACTTACATTAAGTAATTATAAAACACCTCAAGGTGGTTACTTATTATTCCGTTACACGATATGTAAGTCCGGCTGCTTGTAGCTTACGTATGTATATTCGAAAAAAAATTCTTGATGCCGTAAAAACTAATGGAATGAATTAATATTGAAATTTAGTAGTCCATACAAATGAAATTTATTAGTGTTCTAGGTGGTCCTTCTTATTTCAACTGTATGATAAATTAAGGATATTCGATATTTTTAGAAATTTTATTTAACAGAGATTAAAACAAATTCATCAATAAACAGAGCTTATGTACCTATAAAGAAACGATCTCTAAGATAAAATCAGGTTATGATTTTTTTTGACATTTCTCAACATACTTAGTATATCCACTGTTATACAATTCCATATTTTCTGTTGCAAATCTCACGTTGAAAATCTTCCTTTTGGCAAAGAACCTTCACGACTATCTAGACAATCAGCACTTGACCGGAACTGATAAGATTCTTGTCAAACTGATACACAGTCGATCAGGGGTTGTATCAGAAATGGCAGCTTCATCGAATCACACCTTTCTAACGTGAGACCAAACAAAATAACTGGTAAAACCTCCCGCTAGGTGTGTGCCTTTAATCATTGTCAGAACCTCTTTCGAACCAATAGGGCCCAATTAGCTACCAATATTCTTGACGACAACATAGTTTCCGTAAATAACAACTTTCTAAAAGTAGCTGATGTTGAAAGGGAGTTTAAAGAAATTTTTAACGATGACGGTTTCTTGGATAATACCCCTTTTATATCCCAAAGTAGTCAGATATATTATAAACAACTCTGAAGACACATACACTTTAATTTCGTGAATAAGAAAAATCCTCCAAATACACAGTCTTATCACTTGGGTGGTGCCTAAACAAAAAAATAAAAAATCTTCTGCGTACTCAACATCTCATTTTTATATACAAAGATGCAAAGCTGGAGAGTAGTTTACGTAGAGAGGCTCGAACTATGGTTTTATGGGAATAAATGAAAAGCATTCTCAAACTTCATCTCTTCATCGTGTCAAGAAGACACCCCTGAAAACTTGTCAAAAGCTTATCCTGACTAAACACTACCTTCTACCTATGTAGAGTGTTTACTCAATACCTCTAGCAAAACTCTAATGAATGTGGACAAACTGATCAGAAAATCAGTAAATCTTTTCTTCGAATTACCAAAAACCATCCCCATTGCCTATTTTAGATTAGGCGTTATGAGCCTGGTGAAATCAGTCTCGGCGATTCTACTAAATTAATTCAATAAGTCGAGCTGAATAGGTCTCGCCCGTATCTCTGAGCGAGGCTAGGCATCGCTGAAGAATTTTGAGACTCGTAAAGATTAACTGATCTAATATTTTTCAGATTTTTAAGACGCGGTGCCTGCACACACGGCAACAGTAGCTGAATCTTGGATTCTTCCGTTTTGGTAGAAACGATATATCAAAGCCCTCAAGTTAAGAGATAACGTTCTTCCAACTAAGGCAGCTCCATATATAGAAATAGACTAGATTGTCATAAGACAGAATTTTTTTACGATGTCCTTCAACCCTGTTCTGCAATCCTTGAATCCACAGCCACAATTGCATTATAAACAATATGGTCTCGAGAACAAAAAAACAAGAATATTTGGTGAAAATAGAACCTAATATTTTGGACACTGACGGGATTCGACGGAAACCAGACTCGATTCTCAAAAACGATCTGACTCTTATCATCTTGGATGTAGGTATATACAGAAATTGACCCTAAAGTCAGTTATTCTGCTTCTATTTTTTTTAGATTCCATCTAGAGGAAGCATGCCGATTGTAACATTTACAGAATAACTCTAGTCATCGGTGTAAGAGGAGTATGGTCTAGGAGAAGCTTTCAGTTACTCAAGAAACTACATCCTCCAACTCTTTTTGTTACGAGCTTGCAATCAAGGGCAGAGTCATCATACACAACGAGTTCTTTCAGGCTGTATGAAGACCCACTCTTGAAAGACTTATTTCTGTGCACTATTATAATGGAAATATAAAACCAGACCAAGAGCCAACTTTCATCTATACCAGCATTTAGAATTAGTATTGGTTTGAAAATTTCTTTATAAACACTGAAAAAATAATTTGCAAATAAGAAGTAACAAAATTCTTGGTTATTACTTGGAGAGAAAATTTGGCTCCTAGTAATACTATTTGCGGTAACGGTTTTAGGAATCTTTCGCATTGTTTCTTAGGCAATTATCTGCAAATTTACTAGGGAACTACACAAACTGATATCAAACGTTTGCAAAGAAACCAGTCATGCTTAGGGCTTAAGTAGATAATAACAGCAGGTATACGGTGTGATCAAAATATAACGGGGAATTTTGAATTTCGTGGACTTTATTAATCTGATTTTTAAAAAAAATTATCTTGTTGCTACATATGTTCTTGACATATGTTGACATTTGCAATGATTTTGAATGTTTAATCTATTTTTGACAATCGAGAAAGTTAGACATGTTTTAGTTTAATTAAAAATGGATCGAAGAATTTGTATAAAATTTTGCCTGAAAAATAAAATAAAATGTGGCACCGCATTCGAATTGTTGACTGTGGCTTTTGGTGACTCCATTATGAGTAAAACAAAAGTTTATGAGTGGTACAAGACGTTTTAAAAAGGGCCGTGAAGACTTTGAAAATGACGACCGCCCTGGATGCCCTAGCACATCAACAACCAACAACAACGTGGAACAAGTGAAGAAAATGATTCTTGAAAATCGTCGGATCACAGTCAGAAAGGTTGCTGATGATGTCGGCATGTTATTTGGCACATGTCAAGCAATTTCTTTAGATGTTTTGGGCATGAAACGTGTATCAGCAAAGTTTGTTCCGAAATTGTTGAATTTTTAGCAAAAACAACGTCGCATAGACATCGCTCAGGAGTTGCTAAATGAAGTCAGCAATAATCTAGAACTACTTAAAACAGTCATAACAGGTGACGAAACATAGGTATACGGATATGACGTCGAAACCAAGGTCCAATCGTCCTAATGGAAGCTGCCTGAAGAGCCAAGACCGGAAAAAATTCTACAAGTTTGATCAAATGTGAAGGTTCTTCTTACTGTTTTCTTCGATTTTAATGGCGTAGTGCATCATGAACCATATGGTCGTACAGTCAATAAGAAATACTACCTGGACAAAAAGGCCCAGAATTGTGGCAAAACCACTCGTGGAAATTGCATCACGATAATGCTCCCGCTCACACCTCACTGCTTGTCAGTAATTTTTTGGTAAAAAGAAAACCGTTATGTTCCCTCAGTCACCATATTCGCCGGACATGGCCCTCTGTGGCTTGTTTCTATTTTCAAGGCTGAAGAGAACCATGAAAGGACGACCATTGATGAGATAAAAACAGAATCGCTGAAGGAGCTGAACGCCATACCGAAAAGTGAGTTCCAGAGGTGCTTCCAAGATTGGAAAAAGCGCTGGCACTAGTGTGTTATATCTGAGGGAAATTATTTGAAAGGGGACAAAACTGATGTTAATTAATAAATTAGATTCTTTAGGAAAAACGAAAATTCCCGTTATATTTTGATCAAACTTGTATGGTGAAGAAATTGGATGCTGTAACTCAATAATTTGTGAGTTATTAACTTCTTTACGAACAATCCATTAGTGATATCAGAATAAATCTAAATTATTTTATCAACAGCCAACACGTTTTCAAAAACAAAATGTTGCAAGTATCATCCTCTAAACCGTCATTAACATCCGCTTTCTTAGCTTGATGGAAATGTCTTAAATGGTGACTGTTTCTTCTGAGTATATTTCCTTTAGGTCCTTTTACAAGATATGATCTTGGTGAGTCTAGAACTTTGATAACTTTTCCTGGCATCCACGTTTTTGATTTGTCGTCTCTAATAAGTATTTCCTCATATTCTTTAATTTGTGGTCTATCCTTTGCTTGCCTATTATAAGATCTTTTTATTTGAGATTGCTTTTCTAGTAGCGTCTTCTTAAAATTCTCAATAACTTTTGGTTTTAAGTAATCGTAACTACAAGGTAAATTAGTTCTTAAATTGCGACTCATTAAAATCTGGGCGGGTGTATAATCTGTATCGCAAACTGTCGAGTTTCTGTAATTTAAAAGGCCCAAGTGAAAATCTGATCCATCTTCTTTACACTTCTTAAGAATGGCCTTCACGATGTTCACTGACTTTTCCGCGAGCCCATTTGACTTAGCATATCTGGGACTGGAAGTTACTAGTTCAATATCCCATTCTTTGGCAAACTGCTTAAACTCAAAACTATTAAAAGGCACGTTATCAGACACTAATATTTTTGGTATGCCAAATGTGACAAATATTTGTTTGCATTTAATAATAATTTCTTTTGCTGTTTTGGTTTGTAAGTGTTTGATTTCAAACCACTTGGATAGACAATCTTCCATCACCAGATAATCATGACCTCCATATGTTAATACATCTGTGCCAACTTTAAAGAATGGCAATGAAGGTATCTCATGTGGTATTAATGTTTCTTTAATATTTGCTGGCTGAAATTTTTGGCAAACTTGACAACACCTAACCCATCCCTCTACATCTGTATTCATACTATATCAAAATAATAAAGATCTAGCTCTTTTTTTTACATTTCTTAATACCCAAATGAGCTGCATGTATGATTTTGAGCATTTCATTTCTGAGACTTTGAGGTACTACAACCTTATTGTTATAAAAAATTACACCATTCTGAACATGCACCTCATTTCTAAGGTTCCACATTACTTGAAGTTCTTTATCTACAATATTATGACAAGATTTTGGCCACCGTTTATAGTACCATTCCAGTACTGAACTCAAGATTTTATCGTTTTGTGTTGCTGATTGAAATTGAATTAATCTCTCTTTTGAAATTGGCAAATCAATTTCAAAGCAGTGTACCATTTCAAGTAATGAAGGATCATCACGAGCATTGTTAAGTATATAATTTCGAGAAACAAAATCGGCTACAAACATTTTTTCTCCCGGTAAGTATTTTATATCTAAATCATATTTAAGTAATTTAAGAAGCATTCTCTGTAATCTAGGGGTTACTTTACTTATATCTTTCTTAACGATAGCTATCAGAGGTTTATGATCGGTTTCAATGATCACTTTCCTACCATAAATAAATTGATGGTATTTTTCTAATGCTGCACATATTGCAAACATCTCTTTTTCAATTGCAGCCCATCTCTTTTGAGTTTCTGTTAAACTTCTTGATGAAAATGAAATCGGCTTACCTCTTTGCAACAAACATGCTCCAATACCTAGCTGAGAACTATCAGTTTGTATGGTTAAAATAGATTCATTGTCAATAGTTTTTAATGTGGGGGCGCAACTTAATCTTGATTTTAATTTTTGAAATACATTTTCATGATTTGCGTCCCATTGCCAGAATGAATCTTTTTTAAGTAAATTTCTTAGTGGAGCGGTTGTTTGTGAATACTTAGGTATAAATTTACTGAGATAATTGGTCATACCAAGGAATTTTTGGAGTTCTTTAACATTTTGTGGTACTTTTAAATTTAATATTGCTTCAATATGTTTAGGATCTGCCCGAATACCATCTTTCGAAATGATCATTCCTAAATATTTCACCTCAGATACTTTATATTGTAATTTAGCTTCGTTAAATTTTACATTATATTGTTTAGCCCGATCAATTACCTGTTGTAAAATTCTATTGTGTTCTAATTCGTTACGACCTGCGACTATGATGTCGTCAAAGTAAATCGCAACACCTACCAAATCTTCAAAAATCTGTTTATTTAATTTTTGAAACACTTCAGGATACTTCTTCCTGCTAGCCTATTGTATATCTCATCTGGATTTGGAATAGGAAAGTGCTCTCGTAAAATATATTTATTTAACTCACGAGAATCTAAACATAATCTAAGAGTTTTATTTGGTTTCTCTACTATAGTTAAATTGTGACACCACTCAGTTGGTTCACTTACTTTAGAAATTACTCCCATTCTTTCTAACTTATATAAAGCCTCTTTTGTTTTATCTTTTATAGATTCTGGGATTCTACGAACTGGTTTAATTTTTGGCACTGCATTATTATTTAATCTAATCGAATACTTCCCTACTTTCCCTAGACCAGAAAATACTGTCTTGTTGTTCCGAATAAATCTTGCTCGTTCATCATCTTTATTTAAAATGGCATCTACCCTTTGTACTAAGTTTAATTTAACACAATCTTCTAAGCCCAATATTGGAGTACTATTTGTATCAACTATAACAAAGTTGATTGTGGCTTTAATATTTCTAACAACACATTCTAACTCTATACTACCTATAGGTTTTAATTTGTTTCCATTATATACAACTAACACTAAGTGAGTTTTATGACACACTAACCTATTATGACACGCTTTATTCAGTTTTTCAAAATCTTTTACCGGCAATATGATACAAACAAAACCAGTATCTAACTTGAAAGGTATCGAAATTATGCTTTTTATTTTGACAGTTTGCATCCAATACTTTGTATTAGTAACTATTCCATTTACCTCATTTATAGTTTCAATAGTTCCAATTTCACTATGGTCCAAGTGGAGAACTTCTTCTTCACTTTCTTCTTCCTTTTGTGCGATCTCTCCAACTTTTATTTTCCTATTTATTAATCTACCTTGAGCATTTCCAAATTGCTTTTTATTTTGCTTGCATACCACTGCAAAATGATTTCTGTTATTGCAAAGCAGACAAACCTTCCGAAAAGCAGGACATTCTCCCCATTTATGATTTTTATTAGACTTAAAACATAGTTTTTTATGAAACTTTGATTTTTCTTGAGATGTCATAGTGACAGCTGAAACAGATGACGTTTTACTTTGCATATATTTAATTTGCACCTTTCCCGCTTCTGCTGCTCTACAATGGTTTATTGCTGCAGTCAAGGACAAATCAGATACTCTTAAAAGTCGCTCTTGTAAAGTTACATCATTTACTCCGATAACAATTTTGTCACGTATCATTCTATCCTCTTGTTCTCCGAATTCACAATTCTTAGCCATGATCCTAATATCTCTCAAGAAATGTTCAAAAGTCTCGCCTTCTTGTTGTTCCCTAGAAAAGAACATAAAACTTTCATAAATTATATTTTTCCTTGGGATACAGTGTTTTTCGAATGCTTGCAAGACCATTTGATACTGCTTCTTCTCTTTTTCCTTCAATCCAAGCAGTTTAAATATATCTCTAGCTTCTTCACCTGCTATATTTAGAAAAATTGCAATTTTAGTTTCATCTGGCTTGTCTATATATCCGGTTGCCATCATGTACGTCTCAAAATCTTCTTTAAATCTACGCCAGTTGGCTGCTTCTCCATTACATATCAATTTACTAGGCTTATTAAAATTTCCATCCATCTTTAATATTCTTATGTTACAGAACATGTAATGTCTATTTGTTATTTTTATATTCTGCTCCTTTTATTATTATTTATTTATGACTACTAGATCTACCTAACAGTAACTAGTACGATCAAAGCAAAATTCAAGTACTTACTGAAGAGATCAAAATAGTTAATTTACAAGATATGGTCTACACAATGTTTCTTTGAATCAACAGGGATGCTAAACCTTCAGTCTTTCAGTACTATCTGATGATTAATGCAGGAATAATCGGTTACAGTGAAGAAACAAGAAGGAAATAGTTAAAATAATTTACCTGCGACAATTACTTTAAGTTTCTGAAATGCCTTACATAATTTGCCGGTATATACAGTAGCAACTACATTCATTAACAATAAAAACTAAACAATAGTAATAAATTACAACAAAATTGACTATATAGTATACGATCTTAGTAGTTTAAGTTAACGGAATAAAGAGAAGAGAAAAAATAATAGAACGGTAATGAAGTCGTTACAGCAACAGTGACATAAAACAAAATGTCATTTATTTGTCATGTGTTATGCATAAAAGGCTTGGCCACCTACTAAGAACGGTATTTGTAAATCATTTTGCTACAGCTTTTATCCTCTAATTACTTGCTTTAGATATTAATTTATAATGTGAGTAGTACGATTTGTTTTGATTTGTGAATGTCAAAAACTAATGAGCTTTTTTTAATAAGTACAGTTGAGAGGTGTTTGTTAAAATGTAGTTTTAAAGCAAATCAAAGGATAAGAATGTTTCACTCAAGAGTATAATTACCAAGGAAGGTAAAAGATGCAGGAATATTGGTTATTATAAATTTTATGGAGTTAGTTACATTTATAACCCGCAATAAAGCGAGTAAGTTACACTATGCAAGGGAGAATAAAATTAATGCTGGTTATAATTAATAATAGAAGGTAATAATAATTATAGATACAGGTGTCCTGAAAAGTGAAAACATAAAATATCGTTTATTATGACCTTAAAAATACCACAAGTGATCTTATTCTTCTACATGCATAATTATTAGTAATGATATTTCCAACATAATACAAGTTAAAGAAAGCCGCGTTGTAATTGTTGAGAGATGTTACGTGTCAAATTAATTTAATTTGTGGTACGCCACAGAATGTTGTGCAGTTAATCTACAGAAAAGGATATGCCTTTCAACGTTTTTAGTAACAAAAAGCTTTATGACTATGTTCTTTCTTTTTGTATTTAATTTTACATACAGAGTGTCAAAACAGGCAACCAAATAGATTTTTCCTTTCTGAATACCAAGAATCTTGCGCTATAAGCGCTTATAACTACATCTAAACCTTACAAACCTTAAAACATTTCCATATTTTCCATCTGAAAGATATTAAGTTTCGAGAAATTCTGATTTATTTGAAAGTTAAAAGAACTGAAATTAAGACGCCAGAAAGCGAGATTGATGTTAACGAATAAATCAGTTACTCCATACAATAATTTATTAACACTTATTGGTTATTTATTAATCACTAATAGATCATGGAGTATAGTAATTAATTTTTTCAAACGGTTTAATCTCAATTAATAGAACTATCTTCTACACGTTGTTAATGAAGGTATCACTTTGGGGAATTAAAATGCTAAAAGTCTCCAGTTCATAGGAAATGTCTACCAGAACGAGATTTAAGTTGTAGCAAAATAGAAACAAATTAAATTAATAAGGAAAAAGGTTGTTAGACTTTTTTTTAGTAAAACGTTTCTTAATGTTTATATGACCGTTGGTCACTGTCTGAGGTCAAACGAGATCGAAAGAGTTGTCTGAAGTGATGATGGTCAGATACGTACATAACTCAGTCATCTTCTAACTGTTATATCAAACGAGAGAGGTAGCACAGAAAATGTAAATTCTCGAGCCTAGTTTCAAGTTAGTTCAGATATTCTTGTCTACTCAAAAATGTGAGCAATTATTAAGGATAAAACGCTTTCTGATAGACTCATTATGCAGGACAGAAAGTATATATACCTGGTTCATCTTTAGACAAACTTTGCTGGTAACCGCCTACCTATGAAAAATATTCTGATATCACAATTGGTAAGAAGGTCAATAGGTTCATAGATACCAAGAAAATCAGATTGCAAAAATGAAAAAAATTCATTGCCAAGAGATGACTACTATGTAATTATATATTTTGAAAGCTTAGCTATGATCTACCTTCAAATGGCCCTTCATGCCTTAATTACAAAGTATTCGGGAAGAATAGGCAAAGGTAGGCAATGCGAACTTTTTCTTTTTTTTTTCTGAGAAATGTGCATTGAGTTGAAACCTTTTCTACTTATGTAAAACAGAATCTCGTCATCTCTAAATAAGTATTTGCGTGTGCACAAAGAACTGTGTAGGAGATGCAAAAGACATTGTAGCTCAGTGCCGGCTTAACATTATAAAGCTTACATATAAAGCAAAAAATGCACTGCATCTTTCAGATGGAATCGACCATCGTACTGTAATGGACAGAAACAAAACAGTTGCAATAAATAAAAATTGATGCAATAGAACAGACAAATCATATAGCCAATTGTGTTGTCAACGATGACGGCCAGTTGGTAAATCTCCGATAAATTTTTCTCTGTTTGCACTGTTTACTCTGCTTGTATCCCCACTCTAACAAACTGTGTCCACTCTGAACAAACAAGTACCTAAATTTGCTTTAGTTTTGTATTATGAGATCGTTAGAGAAATTTCATTCAATTTACTATTCATTATTATATTATACAGAGTGTTTCAACGATCTACACACGGAAAATAGAGTCGTTATTTGTGGTACTATCTGAAAATTCTACTGATATGAGAAAAGAAATCCCAATCACCCATACGGTAACAGTTGACTTAGGCGACATTTATCTTTACTAAGAGTAAAAAATAGTTCTATTTGTCAAAAATGCAGTTCAGAAGGGGAATAATCCTTTCACGTCATACCGCGAAAAAAATTACTGGGTATTCTCATATTTTTGCGCCTGTTGATCGGCGAGCAGAGTTGATCTAGTTTTTAGAAAGTCTTGGTTTTCAGAACAGATATATTGGTTTGTTTGGTAAGGTCGATTCAGCTAGTTTCAAAATGCTTGATGACGGTAACGATCTTTCTTAAACTTGGATCGATTTAATTTGTAATTTGGCCTAATCTAGGATTATCTATTAGATGTGTTGGTATAACAACATCATTTACTATAGTCTTTCCCACGACCAGATAGAGTAATAACTAATAAATCATTGTGGGATGCCCATTTTACACTGTAACTAAAGAACTATCGATTTCCCTTCAAGGGGCGTTTTTATCACTCTATCTAATCATGGGACAAAGAAATCTAGAGACGTAGTCAGGACTTTGTTGGTGGGTCATTGGGTTGTTTAATTCTTTTAGAAAGGAAATAGTGTTACGATCTATAGTGACTTTTATTGGTCAGCCATAAATTAAATATCATAGATACTGTCCAGATTTCTATAAATTCTTCATGTCTACCCTCGTAAGATTTCCTGACACGTAATACACTGTTGTAATAAAACATTACCAAGTTCAACTTTGGACGTATCAGTGTACAATACTTTGAGAAAATCAAGACTGTGATGGATTTATTATGTTGCTGCTGAAAGTTAGTTTCAATTTTGGAACTTCATTTAAAAGTTTAGATCTTTTTAGTTACTTAGTAGTAGTAACAATCTAGTCTAGGTTTGCAAAAATAATCTTTTAGGCGTCAAAGGCATTCAAAAGCACAACGTAATATTTAGAAAACAGTTATTTTTTTACATTTAAAGCCTTCAGGACCATTAAGTGAAACTGAGTGAGATAGTTAAGGCTAATTGGAGAAACTCCAAAACTAAGGTATCGCGATTAGTGATTGGCGCCTCCGCCAATTGCTACAAATACAAGTGTTTGAAATCCAAAAATGTGTGACAGAATAAAAGGGACTCAATTCAGAAATTTCTTAATGGGGAAGTATATAGACGATAGCAAATAAATCAAAATTCCAAACAAAGACTAAGAGTAACTAAATGACATTATACACGATAAAAAGGAAAAAAAGAGACGGGAAGGTCAGAATTTGAAGGTTTAATAGGTTAACACATTTAATGCAATAAAGTACAGTTTGTCTCATTTTTGTGAAATTCTGATTTTCTGTACAGTTTGGAGACTTGATTATGAGTTACTCTTTCAGATTCTTTTGATTGGGTGGGGTGCTTTCCATTTGTTATACGTTATTATACAAGCTAGTCCTGGATTGTTTGTATTATTTAATTATTATCTTTTGTCAAAGCATAAATAATCTCTATTTATAGTAACTGAAGAAAAAATTGTAAAAATAAAAAATGTCATCGAACTAGTGTTATTTAAATAATTATTTCCAAGTAAAAAAAAAAGAATATTTAATCACAGTTACTTATTTATACGACTCATAAATCTATAATCTTGCAACTATATTTAGATTGACATTTTTAAAAGTCTCTAGAATTAAACTGTTTAAAAATGAGCTTACGATTTATGCTGTGGATGAAAAAAAAACTGCAGGTCGTAACTTTAATTTGGAGTGATATGCTGGTACGGTAGGAGTGTCGTATATTTTAATTGTTAGTTACGTCGGTCGGTGATAAAAATGTCAGTCGAAATTTGTATTTGAATTCAAAAATTCCACAGGGCAATTATAAGTATTAATCTGCGAGTGGTGTACGATGGCGTAAAATTAGTAAATAAACTCGAAGACTTCAAGTCTGTTATATATAAAATGTGGTTTGATTTCAAGATGCATCCAAATCTAACTGATTAAACCAAGAAGAAAATAACGAAAAATATGCAGAAGATTTAGGTTCTATTTAGAGATTGTGGAGAGATGCGGGTTGAAAGCAAAGTAATCGAAATGTTCCAATTGAGATAACGGGATAAAAGTCTCTCAGGACGTGTAATATTGTAACAACCAACAAGTATGGAAATCCGTAGACGATGAATGAACGTCTATTGTGAAGTGGCAGGTAGAGATAAGTCGAAGTAGATTGCCTACTAAATCAGCGATCCAAAGCAAGATTTCATTGTTCCTTTTTTGCACAAAGCGCCATGTGTTGTGGATAAGGGAATTATTTTTTATTCTCCTTCTTTTTTTTGCAATAAAAATTGGATTTTATAGAGGAAAAAGGACGAAATTAATAAATCTTTCCCTCCACAGGAGGTTTAATACGAGGATAATTAATATTAATAAGAGAAAATTTCCGATTTTAATTATTGAGAATAGCATACAATTAAGGCAAGGAAATATGAATTAAGTAATTAAAATATTAAATCAGTTATGGTATTGTTTATTTGAATTTAATCACTCTATTAGTAAAACGTGTCTTGGTTTGGTTTTATGGTTAGTTTCAAGCATACAAGAGTAACGGTTGTCAGTTTTATATTTCCCTTTCACTGCAGGATAGATAAATGAGACTGTAATTTCCTCCACGTTCGTATATTTTTTATTAACATTTTGTATAAGGAGTAATATAAAACGTATAATTACAATTTTGCTAAATATAAATTGCATTTATAGGTTTTCAAAGCAGTTTGCTGTAAATATCGAAAATCTTTTTATTAACATAAATTAAATTTGTTATTAATTATTGCAATTTCTTACTTGCTTCTATTATCATAACAAGGAGTAGGTATATAAATTAATAACAGGAGAAGTTCTCTTACCTACAATTTATAACATTTAATTTGTGTAATGAATATAGATAGAAAACTTCCAAGTTAGGCTTTGATGTTCATTAATTATTTAAATTAGACAAAATTTGGTACCTAGAGGCATTTTTATAATTTAAGTAACAAAAACACTATACTAAATCGACAAAACATTCCACTGTATTTGTTAGATTCTAATTACAGCATACCAAAACTTATAATTTATTACAAAAGGACAACGCCCTTTTTAATTTTTTCCAGCATAAAAAATGCAGTAATTTATACGGTATTTTTACAATCTGAATAAAACTTAATGGTTATTTTGTCAGTATTCGTATGATTGTAATTAAATTGCCATAAATTAAAAACCAGTTTGTCACATTTGTGCGAAGCAAATTAATTACACAAATTAGAAGCTGAAATAAATTAAACAGAGGAAAACTTTGCATAAAATGCGGTTATTTCATATTAATGTGAAACCTTTCACTAAAAAACATAACATTATATTAATATACATAATATTTAAATATAATGTACACGAGCAGAGATAATTACAATGTTTTATAGTTCATAAAAAAAATTGAATCTTAACAATAATATTATATTAATAGTCAGGCTGTTTTTTACTTTTTGCAATTCTTTCTATGTAAATGTAAATTTTATCAATATATGATAATTAAATTCGATTGCTTGAAATAAAAAACCTGAAAGTAACTAATTATGTGCATGATACATCTTCATATAATCACATCAAATAGAAGTAATTTACAATATAAATAGCAAATTTTTTTCAGAATTATCATAATCAGAGTACTACATTTTCAACAGGTGTTTGTTATTATATAAGTTGTTTCTTTGGCGTCTCTCTTTCAAAATTTTTATTTGCAAACCTTTTTTATTTTGATTTCATTAACAAATCCTTGAATTGTCTATTTAATTTGAATGGCTTGCTTTAATTAATGTCAACTGTTGTAATTTAATTAGAATAATGCTTTATGTAGATACAGTGATGACTTGTTGATTTGTGCGCCAATCACTGTATTGCTTCGCGCCACAAAGGCCTATTATACAGCCTTAACCACTAAAAAAATAATTTAGTTTTGTATTTTTTGAGTTCTCTTTAAAAAGTTTCCTAAGTAAATTCTCTGCAAACGAATAAATAAATTGCACCTGTCTCTAGAAAAGTCTATAATTTTATCTTGTCTACGAACCTACCTTAAGCCACGCTTTACCTCTTTGTATTTGTTACAAACGTAGTTGCTGTCTTAACCATAATAGATTTAGGTACAAAAAACAACACTTGGTTTATTTGAGATTACTTAAGATAAAATTATGAATAAAGAAATAGTATTAAAACCATTCAAGATTGCATTAACTCTACTTTCTTGCACTGAAAACGAATTCCATGCTTGATTGAAATTATTATTGATTAGTACCTGTTTTGTGCCACAGGTTTAGTTGGAGAACTGCTCCCAGTACGCACTTTTTGGTATCGCTTTTAGTGACAGGCTATGCCAAAGCAAAAAAAAAGTTACAGTGTACTTAGTCTTCTTGCATTTGTAGTTGAAGCTTTGTCTAACCAAAACCATCGCTTTGTTTTGGTTTTCTGAATTTTTGGGGGCCGAGATGATGTTTTCTGTGGTGAAATCATAGACGTCTTTTAGGCATAATGCGTCTATCCATATATAGAAAGAATCTTTAAGTACAGCTACGATTATTGGCCTCCAACTCGTTTGATATTATAGGCTACACTATATAGTTAGAGAACTTACGAGGGTGGTCTGAAAAGTTTCCGACCTAACAAAGATACAAGACATTTTTTCTGAAAATTTTTTTTTATTTTGCAACATAGTCTCCTTGTAACTCTACACATTTCTCCCAGCGATGCTTCCATCTCTGTAACCCGTCCAAATAGTACTCGGCATTTTTCTCTGCAAAATAATTGTTCACGAAGGTGATTGCCTCTTCATTTGACGAAAATCTTTGTCCTCCGAGCGCAATTTTTAGATGAGGGAACAAAAAGAAGTCGCTTGGGGCTAGATCTGGTGAGTAAGGCGGATGGTCAAGCAGTTCAAACCGTAATTCGTGGATTTTCGCCATGGCAACCGCTGAGGTGTGAGACGGTGCGTTGTCTTGGTGAAACAGGATTTTCTTTTTCTGCAAATGTGGCCGTTTTTTCGCAAGTTCTGCCTTCAGCTTGTCAAGTAATGATGCATAGTATGCTCCTGTAATGGTTTTTCCTGTTTGAAGATAATCGATTAAAATAACTCCATGACTATCCCAAAAAACAGTCGCCATCACTTTCCCAGCCGAAAAAGCAGTTTTTGCTTTTTTTGGAGCCGGTTCCCCATTTGCAGTTCACTGTTTGGACTGTGTTTTTGTTTCGAGCGTATAATGGTGTATCCAAGTTTCATTTACAGTAATTAATCGGCACCAAAACTCGGATTTATTTCGCCTAAACTGCGCCAAAAGAGGATTGGAAATATTCATTCGAACACGTTTTTGGTCTAACGTGAGCAAACGCGGCACCCAACGCGCGGACAGCTTTCTCATGCCTAAATGTTGATTTAATGTGTGACAAACACGTTCTTTTGACATGTTCATAATCTCTGCTATCTCTTTCACTTTAATTCGGCGGTGGTCTAGCACCATTTGGTGAACTTTGGCGATGTTTTCGTCGGTAGTTGCAGTTTTTGGACGTCCCGAACGTTCATCGTCTCCCAAGCTCTTACGGCCACGTTTAAGTTCAGCAGCCCAAAATTTCACTGTGG
This sequence comes from Ignelater luminosus, assembly GCA_011009095.1. Taxonomy (NCBI): domain Eukaryota; kingdom Metazoa; phylum Arthropoda; class Insecta; order Coleoptera; family Elateridae; genus Ignelater; species Ignelater luminosus. Next base: position 228,977 of record VTPC01090719.1, read on the forward strand.
TAAATGATGGTGCAGAGTCCCCATACACAGAATCCAACTCATCTTTTATTTGCGAAGGCGTATTGCCTTTCAAAAACAAATATTTAATGACAGCTCGATACTCGATTTTGTCCATTTTCACAAAAAAACTCACATCAACTCACTCAAACGACTGTTACATAAAAACTGCGCGTCCAAAATGGCTGAAACTTTGGTGAGTAACTGTCAACAGATGAACAACGAAATTCAGTAGCTTTTATTTACGAGTGCTGCCATCTTCACGTTGAGGTCGAAAACTTTTCGGACCACCCTCGTAAAGAATATAAGTTTGATTTGGTGGGTATTCAAGAGTCTAAACAGAAAGGAAACGAAATAGTTGAAATTGACGACTATTTTTGAACAGTGGAGCCAATACTAGAATGTTAGGGACGGGTTTCATCATAAGTAAAAATCTTAAGGCAGCAATAGTGGAGTTCAAACCCATTTCGAATAGAGTGTGCTGCATAAGACTTAGAGGAAAATATCAGGAATTAAGCTTCCTAAACTTTCACGCACCAACAGAACAAGCACAAAGAGAGAATAAGGAAGAATTCTATAATAGGCTTGATAAAGAATATGATGAAGTCCCTTAATATGATTTAAAAATAGTCCTGGGTGATGCCAACGCTAAGATTGGGAGAGAAGAGATGTTTCAACAAGTTATAGGAAAATTCAGCAAACATATAGCAACTAATGAAAATGGTTATTAGTTAATTGATTTTGCAAGGGAAAAGAACACGATTATAAAAAGCACCCACTTTCAGTAAAAAAGACATCTACAAAGGAACTTGGAGATCTCCAGACGATAAAACAGTCAATCAGATAGATCATGTGTTAATTGAAAAAGTTGAAGAGAAAAACATACTAAACATAAGAAGTTATAGAAGTCTAGATGCAAATTCAGACCATTTTATAGTTAGATTGATAATAAAACAGTTAATACCTCAAATAAAAAATCAAAAAAGAAGGAAATTTATAGATAAGAAAAGACGAAAATTAAGTAGAGACGAAGACAAATTGAATTATGCAAATCATTTAAGCAGAAATTTAACAAATATGGAATATAGGGAAGATGTTCAAAGTCACTGTAAGGCATTAAGAGAGGCGATGGAAAAAGCGGTGATTGAATGTAAAAGCGAGAGGAGAAGTTTTGAAGAAAACTGGTTTGACGAAGAGTGCAAGCAAGAAGTGGAATAAAGGATAAAATTGAGATTGACTCTGCTGCAGAAAGAAACGAACATAGCAAAGGAAGCATACATAAATCAAAGATTTAAAACTAAAAGGATTTTGAGAGAGAAAAAAATTTAATGAGAAGATAATAAACGAAATAGAAGAAAATTACAAAAACAAAGTGATACGAAGTCTATTCCAAGAGATAAGAAAAAAAAAGAGAGGCTATCAAACACGAACAGTATTATACAACAGTAAAGACGGAGAATTGGTAGGAAGTGAGGATGAAATAGCAGGAGTATGGAAGGTTTATTTTGAAGAATTGTTAAATGGCGAGGAAGAGCAGAGAGAGGGGTACGGAGAATTTGACAAAGAATTTCGTGAAGAACCAACACCATGAACCAATTAACTGTTTTGTTTTCGACCAGTTTCTAGAGATTACGATTTAAAAGTGTGTCAGAAATTGCCCGAGGAAAAGATATACACTGCCGAAGTGTAATTTGAAAACTGAGTACTCCAAGACCTATTATATGTTAGCGCTCCTAATTACTGTTTTAGATTTTTTATTTGCATTGTGCAATTTTATAATATCGCAGAAACCATAACCCAATGTTGAAAAAATAATAATCTTGACTCTAGCTTAGCTGGGCCAATCTAATCCAAATCGAACGCAGTGTAACTGCTTTCAATTTAAAAGTGACCAGAGGTCAAGAAGGTAGTGTTTTTGCAATATCAAGAATCAAATGCTGAAAGAAATCAATTTAATACTGATCCTCTTCTATCTTGTCTGCAAAATGCATCAAGATCTTGGAGCAGTTTTAGCCATAACACTCAGATCTTGGGGCCCATTGTGCAAGCTCCGATAAAAATGCTACTCAAGGAGACAGCGTCTTGTCATTGGTAAGAGACCCAATAGAATGGAGGATGGTAAAGCAGGAGTAGCATATGTAATATACAATGAAGATAGGGAAATAGAGAATAGGAAATTAAATTAGGGACATGGAGTTCCATATTTCAATGCAAACTCATCGCCATTAGAGAAGCACTGAAATATATTAGGGATAATCATTTTGCATTTAGAGAATGTACTTTAAATAGTAATAGTAGATTAGCTTTGATGGCTTTGCAGAGCATGAAAAATCCCACTATGTTACAGCTAGAAACGTGGCAGGTATATAAGGAAGTTATGTATAGGGTTAGGATGAGGATAAGATGGATTAAGGTACATGTAGGAATAGCAGGAAATGAGAGGGCAGATGAACTAGCTAAACAGACAGCTATAGACGAAGGGGTCGAAGTGGTACTAAACATGGCCCCTCGAGCATTAGTTAAGAGAAAGCTAAGGGAAAAGATAATAGAACTGTGGGATGATATGTAAAGTCGAGTCAGTACAGGTAGATTAACAACAAAGCTTATTCGGACTAACGAGATAAGAGAAAATAGGGAAAATAAATGTAGAAGAAATATGGTGCGAATGCGGTGAAGGGGATGATACTGCGGAACATGTGCTGTTTAGATGTAGGTTAGAACAAAAAGCAAGGGATAAAAGCAATAAGAGATTAATTATGATAGGATATAGATTACCACAAAACGTCGAAGAAGTAGGACAGAACTTAAAAGATTTGCAAAGAGAGTGGAAAGATTGAAAGTACCAAAAGAGATTTAACATCAAGGATTAATTAATCATGAAATAAGATAACATAGGAAAAATAGAGAGTTAGGGTATATAGAAAGAAAAGGGATTTAGGAGATAAAGGGATTCTATTCTCATCACTCCGAGAAATTAATCTATGGAACCCAAGCCTACCGTAGACTGTCTGTCTAGCTAGCCTGCCAGAGTAATAGGGTTGCCATGGGGTTTCTAGGGATGCGGTGGTTTTAGTAAAATGAGCTAGATGTAGATAGAGATTAGGCTTGGTATCCGGACGGAGCGATAACGCAGACCACTCGGGCCAGTTGGCGAAGGACGGACGAGAAACGTCTGGGGAACAGAACCATGATTAATAAAAGGGGATGGATGCAGGGGTGTGGTAAAAGAGGTGGTGTTGATCATGTCAGGGGCCGTTTTTTTGACTTACATAAATAAATAAAGAAGGCAGTACAGTAAAGAAATCCTCTATGGCTCGATGTGACCTCCTTCTATCTTTGGGGTTCGTAGATATAAACGCAAGAAGAATCAGACGGGGTAGGGGTGGGCAATGGACCACTATTGGCCTGTAGTTACTAGAGGTCATAAAAGAAACCAAACTAGTATGATCGCGCAAGTTTGTTTATTTAGATGAAAAATAATGTCACGAGCATAGTAGAGAATGTAGTACCGAAAGGTAGAGCATTCTCTATGACGAAAACGCGAAATCCAAAAAGGGGTTTTGCCTCATCCAAATTCATATTGTAAGAGACCCATTGATGATGTAACTGACGGTATGAAATCCATCTAGGTTTCTTGAATATCCTCGGGTTTATGAGGATGCACAGATAGAACATAGATAAATGTTACCTCGTTCTCGCTACGGTGCTTACAATGACTATCTTCTCGATGTCCGATAGTGTTTAGATGAAAATGGCCGGTAAGAAGGATCCATATGTTTACTCTGATCACTTTGGGCTTCTTTATCAGGAATCTAGTTTGCTCTTGATACGGACATTCTAACTGTTGCCTTGCATCATCGGTGACGATTTAAAAATAATTCCTGTTAACTGCAATGAATAGTTTAACAAACTGTTTCTAAAAACCTGATTACGCTCTTTCAGTTGGAGGAGAATCAAAACGGAATCAGAATGATAACCTGATCCCCTGAAAAGATCATCACTTGGACTATTTAAATGATTAGCTAAGGTCCAAAATAATTCGATTTATGAGCTAATTTATAGTTTTGAATGAAAGTTTTATAACCACCTGGTATATAAGATCCGTTTATTATGGTTTAAGAAAACATCATTACACATACCAAAAACTAAAAGAAAAAACTTGTTACTGCTAAGTGCTTTGCAAATTTACGTTATAAGTAAATATTATGTACTACACGGTTTTCATAAATGAAGTAATAACAGAGTTTCGCTTTGTTAACGAAACCTCTCAGAATTAAATCTTGCGTGAAACAGTCATTCATTAGAAAGTTATGTTTTAAAAGTGAACAGTGGTCTAATAACAGCCACTTAAACTTCGTAATTAACTGCTTTTGCTAGCGGTTTTAAACGCTTTTTAAGTGGTCGTGTTAGAGTATTACCCTTAATTATTACCTCTAGACGACTGGGGATGGGTAACAAGGTACCGAGCATGAAAAATTGAAGATAATGAACAGTTGTTTACTAAACCAATGAAAGCCTAATTTGTCTAAATTTCGTGGTCACTCAAAATATGAAATTAATAATTTTATCAAGAAAAAAGAAATATATAAACCGTGTACAATATCGCACTCATACAGCTGACATGTAAACTTGTTTCTTAAATTATTGCTTCTCGCATTACGGAGAAACATGTCTGGAACAATAAGAGAATGCAGTTATTTGTGCGACAATTAGACGCCCAAGCTTGTTTGAGCCGTAACTTATGGGGAGAAACCGGTGCATAAAAACTAGTTTGCTTTCATGTAATAACATAAATTGTTTCAATGAAGTCAGCCTTGAGTTGCCCTCTACAAGTTCAGCACAACACTTTAGAGAATACAGGAAAAAATCTTAACATAATGTACACCACTGTTTATTACAATAAGGTAGCTTGTATTGTGTAATATGTACAAAAGAGGATTATTTGTAAATATACTATACGTAATTTCGTTTAATGATGTTTTATGGTGTTAAATGTACATTATACACGTTATTCAGAAGATAGCATTTACCACCAACACTTCTTTGTTGTTTATTAACTTGTAATATATTTAATAGTCGTCTTGAAGTGCTTTCCTGGTTTTCCTTTCTCATCTTATTGCCGTTGTAATGTAACATTATAAACACCTCCACTGTATTACTAGTGCCATCTTAACAACCATAGCTTTCCTTCATTTGCCTCCATACATTGTCAATGTCAAAATGTTCTAAGTAATTAAATTCAGAAACGAAATTAAGAAGCAAATCTCAATGATCAAAGAAGTAAATAGTTCTTCTATTTTTAATTTTACCCCACAGTTCTGACTTCAAAATGATCCGTGTGGATATCGAACCGTTTCAAAGATGCTTCGGTTATTTGAAGGTGATCGAAACTGTCAAATTTGAAGTCAAACTGAATCAGAATTGGCTTAGTTGATGTGGTTGATGAAAAACTGTAAAACAAGTGATTTCTTTCAGATTTTCTTTTATTTTGGTTAGTTGTTATATCTTCCTAGCCAAAGGTTGGATTGAGGCAACCATTTTTATCGCAACGTTAATACTATAGGCAATCTCTGTAGAACGAGTCTCTTAACACAAATTAATTTGATTTTAAATATTAGAAAAAATAAATTTAAGTGTGTCCAAAAATTTTATTATTTTTGAAAGGTAAAAGTTTTAAATCTAAAAGAAACTAAAATCTCAAACTAGCTGTAGATAAGAAGCAACAAATCTGATTTATACTTGAAATCGCACGAAATGCGGACTACTATAACATGTTTATATTCATTTAAAGAATTGTTTCTTGATGACTTCAACTTACAATTTAAATTCCTTCATCTTAGTTATTCATTAAAGAATCTCGACTTTAAACTACATACAATTCTTGTAAGCAGCTGAACATACATAACCTGTCCATGATTCTCTATTGTAATTACAGCTTAATATTAAAAATAATAAAAAGGTCGTGAAAAAAAGAACGTGGATTCCTGAAAAAATTATGGATCGAATCATCAGATAAGGTAAGTGTGCATTATTGTTTGATAAGCTAGGGAAGTGCAAGAATAGTTGTAAATATCTATCTTATCATTATCTTTGCTTTTCTTTGTTCAAAACTGTCTAACTAGCTGGTTTAAAACATCGAAAAACTAAAAATAAAAATTAAACAGGAGTATAATAACCCAGTTGGCCCATTGACTATCCGACCGCATGCCTATGAGCACCAGCTTTTCTGCGTTATACCATCAAATCCAATTTAGAGGTAAAAGAAGTGCCTTCTCAAAACAAAGGGACGTATTATACTTTCTACGTATTCTCACAATCTCTTTACGATGATTAAGGCTTCGAGTCGATAGGACGTGCCGTTTCGGCACAAATGAATTTTAAAGCGGAATGCACAAAAGTTTGGGAAAGCTTCATGCCGGATTTCACCCAAAAACAATGGCGGTAGAATGGACGGAAAGGAAATGGCACCCTGCCTACGTTTCAAGAGTCTTTTTAAAAAGATGAATAATTAGCTAACAGAATCACGTATAGGTCACTAAAGTACATTTAACACAAAAGATGCGTCTCTGCAGCTCAAAGGGTATCCATTTCAGGGCCGTATTTACGGTTTTTATAGTTTTTCGCGTTTACAACCTAGAAGATGACCTTGCAGAAAAAAGATGCATGGAACCGTTTTTGTTCTCCATTCCACGGCGCATCAAAGTGTTATAACGACGTGTCCATAAAAACTCGGATAATTGCCCCAGAAAGGTTCAAAGGAAGGCAAGTTACGTTTTTTCTTCTATCTGACCCCAAAAAGGGGGGAACTGCAGTGATACCCAAATGAGTTTGTTGCTCTGATAATGCTGTTTAGTACAGAAAAAATTCCAGCTTGATCGGACCCTAATTTATCGATTTGCAAACTTTTTAAGTGGGCATCTCGGCGAGCCATGGAGAAAAGTGCGGAGTTAAAAGAATCAAATCGAGTTTTCTTGAGTTGATAGATAAACACTCCCAAAACAGAAATCTCGAATATTATGTTGATCAGACTGTCTGGACGGTATTAGTGAGGGTTACAATATTTGCAGATTTCCCAAACGATCTTTCGGGAAACTTCTGGATTTCTTGGTTTTTCACCGGACTTTTTCTCCTATCCCGCCATAGTGCTTGAGAAGCTGTTGCGGTTGGTGACAACCAGATTCCCGTAGTCCACTTACCCTCCAAGTCTGGTCAAATTCGAAAGCTAAACTTCTTAAATAATAAAAATATTCACAAAACACTGCTAGACACTGTAAGTATACGGTTTCATTACAAAGTTTATCTTTAATTTAATAAAAGAACACTTGTGAAATAGCATTTTATTGATCAATTGATAAAATGGTTTTCGAGATAGGAGCGATATTATTTTTTGATAGTCTTTGCTCCACAAAAGACAATTATAAAAAGATGTTCTCCTTCCATATCGACATAGGATCTACACCTTCTCAGGAAAAAACACGGCACCTTTTCAAAAAATTCTGGACTTGTCTTAATTGTTTGACAACTTTGTTCTGTTTGCTGCTGCAACTCTACAAGATTATTTATAGGTGCTGTGGATGCTAGACTTTTTTGGTAATGCCAAATAAAAAGCCCAAAAAAGGTAAGTCGGGAGATACCTGGTTATGAAAGGATATGTAGACCCATGCATATTACAACTTTTTAACTTGTTTTTCATTCTATTATATGCTCTTTAAGTAATATTTAACTCTTTTTCTTAATACCGTATATGGAAAAAGTTGACACCGCGCCGATCAAAAATCGTGGCACCCAATGCAGGCTTCTTTCAAGTGACACAAAATATTCTTACTTTATTTTTGCTTAATATTCTTTAAGACCAGTCTTTATCTACATTATTTCAGTAAAATTTCTTATTATATAACACTGCTGATATCATAAAGTTTCTCAGATTTTATAAATCAATAACCTCAATAAGTACTGGGTGAGTCCGTTAAATTGAGTTTTCCGCAGCTTAAATGTAAATAGAGAGCTTTTGCTTTAGAGTTGTAATTTTAAAATTCTATTGTTGTTTTTACTAGATTACACTCCACCTTAAGGGAATGACTGTATTATACAGGGTGGGCCAAGATTCCGTTCTAGTAAGATAACATCTTTATGTTAGCAGATAGAAACAAATTGAGAGCAGAAAGCAACATAGTGCCTTTGGAAGCATAACCTAAAAATATTTTTAATTATACAGGGTGTTCGACTTGTTTGTGGCAACATCTTACTTTATTTTTTTAAATAGAACACCCTGTATATTACTTCATTTTTGGATTCCCTATTAAATTTAGATTGATTTTTTTGTTCAAAACACAAAAAAATACAAATGTACATGTACGTACGCATAATTCAAATGTTAGTTGCAACTACTGTTTCTAAGTACAGCCCTCTTTACTAAATGTGGTTATTTAAATTAACAAAATTAGCGTTTTTATAAAATAACGCTTAAACCACCGCAGATAGACCCAAAGACTATTAAATAAAAATAAAAGAAAATTAAATTTTAAGTCTAATTATACAAAAAATTTTATATCGTTCTATTTAAAAATATCAAGTTATCCATGATTGAAAATTTTCATTTTCAATGATCCATAATGGGACCATAGTAATCTTTAACAAAGTCATTTGTAACACACTTGATGTAGCAGCCCATATTTGACACGATGATCAAACCGTATCTTCGTATCCTGTTTAGTTCCAGAAATATTTCAAAATTTCTAAAACAATGTAAAACTAAATTTTTTCAAAAAATATTAAATATCTCGAAAACGGCGCAATTTAGACCAAACATACGGTTAATAAAAATGAATCTAAATGTAATAGGAAATCCAAAAATGGAGTAATATACAGGGTGTTCCATTTGAAAAAATAAAGTAAGATGCTGCCACAAACAAGTAGAACATCCTGTATAATTCAAAATATTTTAAGGTTATGCTTCCAGGAACACTATGTCGCTCTCTGCTTTCAATTTGTTTCTATCTGCTAACATAAAGCTGTCATCTTACTAGAGCGGAATCTTGGACCACCCTGTACAGGGCGATTCACCAGCGATGAGCCATCTAATCAAATTTGAGATGCAACCCATTATGCATGTCCACAAATCAAACTGTTCTAGGAAGATAATAAAGCAGAAATCTTATTTTCTGTTTTATGATGTTTCTAGAATGAAAAACGAACAAAAAGCTGAAGTGACTTGTGAAGATACAGGGCGAGTATTCCATCTGCTTACAGTACGAATTGCATTGGTTCTTTTTTTGAAGAGATCAAGAATTTTGTCATAACAAGCTTAAATAAATTTTGATCAAAATTACAGTGCAGTCGTTTCCTTCCCATGGCAAATTGTGAAGAATTTCATATACCACTAAGAATGCTTTTCTAACTGACTAAAGGATTGCAAAAATCTGCCTGTCCATAATGCGAAGTGTATCTGAGATCACGTAAAAGGCAGTAAAACAAGGATTCTATAAGGTTGACAGGCTTGAATTATTCTACGACATTAGTAGGTATTAAGGAACCTTCGTTACTAAATCTTTCTTTCTCTTTGTCAGAGACGGTCTTTAGAATGGTTTGCAGGTTTTCGTAACCTCCAGCATCTAGGAGTACCATATCAAAAATATCTAAATCTTCATTCATAAACTAAATGGTATAGGACTTGGTTTGGAAAGCGTGTATAAACCGAATAGTTACATTGTACGTATGTCTGCTCATTGGCAAGTGACTTTTTTTTGTGATTTGCAAGACTAATTTGTGCTGATGCCTACGAAAGTTACAAACTTCACATATTTGCACCACGAGTATCTACACAAAAAAATAATTGAGCTCTTCAACTTAATAAAGGTTTCCGACAAACTCTCTTTTTATTCGTAACATTTAAGGTATCGCGTTGTCTTCTCGCATTTAAGAACGTACGTAGCAAGCATACAATTGTGCCTTTACCACAGATGGTTCTCAGCTATATCTCTTTACGATTACCAAATCCAGTCTCTGCAAAAGCAGTCAATCTGGAATCCCAAAGTTCGAAATTTAGAAACAATTAAGGATCTCAGATTATAAACCAAGATTTCTAGATTATAACTTTTACCTTAAAACTTTTTTTCTTGAGTTGATGCTCAACCTTGTGAATTGCATTTAGGAGACTGCTTTATAAGGACTCTTTTAACTCAATAGTGTAGAAAAACACTCAATCAATTTTGGAAGTGAAGATTGAGCCTCGAAATTTCAAAATTGAATCCCAATTCGAGATTTGCTACTTACAAAACGAGGGTACGTTTCTTTGGTAAATCTGGGATTGCTATTAGGACTTCTAAGTCCGTTGGACAAGTCATTTGAGGAATACAGGCCAGCTTTTCTGCATTGTTTTTTATCGCGTTCTGTTGTTTAATTTAAACATTGCCTTTAACATTTATTTGCCGTATAGTCCATGACAAATTATGTGAATATGATGACGATTTCGCTGAAGTAGGAAGATAAAAGACAGGTAGATCTTTGATAAGGTAGACGAATCAAGTTCAACAAGCAATCCGTATCGCTTTCTACAAAAGCCTTAAAGGAAATTAAAGAAAAGTGATAGTAAAGAAAGTTGATGATGTCTAGGGTAAGACAGATATTTAGATGTTTTAGGGCCTGTGATACTGTCACTGCATTAAATAAAAGTAGAAAGCTAACTTCTAAACTATTGTTGTAGCAAACGTAAACAGAAAATAGAGCAGATTTTTAATTCTTCGTTAGCAGTTTTCTTTTACCGCTGCTAACTTGTTGCGCATACTATTTATTTATAAAATTTATTAAATTGACAAAATGGGTTCAACAAACAAAATAAATGGCATTAAGTAAAAACACAATGCTTTCCAGTTGCCTTTAGTTGTTTTTCTCAATTTAACTGTTAATATGATAGAACATTTCATAAAAATCTCTGATCCCCAAGATGCATTTGTGGGCGTCAAATGGGAAGATTATCGCGACATGCTAAGTTAATTACACTTCATTACAGTATTCTTGTCTGAAATTGAATCAAGAGTTTATCCTCTCTCTTCAAAAGATCTTCACGTAATACCGTTGTGAAATGCTAAAGATATTAATGTGTACATGTTCAAAGTTGTAACGAGAAGCTCTAAGCTCGGTTCTACATAAGGCGATGAACATAAGAGGATTAGAGTATCCTTATTAGAATATATATGTTGACTTTGAAGCAAAATATCCTTTATAGGAGCTCTTGCAGTTTTTCTTTAAAGAAAAGTTTCTCATAAAAGTTGAATTTCGTTCAAGTCAAATTGAATGTAAAGACAGAAACAGAAGAGTTGATGAGTCTTATTGTTTTAACCTTAACGGAAATGAATCAAATTATTAGTAATAAATAAAAATTTTTACTTCCCAAATTGTATTATTGCATTATAATAACTGTTAAATGAGCGGTAGTGCCTTATTGATGTAGGGTTAAGTTTCATACCAGGTACGCCCACTTCCATGCGGTAAATTCAAGTTTATACGGATAATTGAGCACACTCATTATAGCAATCTGTATCGTTTAATCCTAATGAAAAATTATGGTCAAAGGTCTTTAGCAGTAACCGGTAACGAACGGATGGTGTATTATAAATTTCCCGTGATGAATAGGGTAGGGCTTGTGAAGCTGCATGAATGTTTTGCTTTTATAAAAAATTGCTTAGTAATTAAGTAGCTGCTTGCCGTATTTAATTAGAAAGGTAATTTACGCGAGAATATTTCCCCGAGGAGGTTTTCATGTAATAATGTACAACGTCCATTTGCTTGTTGTCGTAATAAATAAAATAATTACTATCTTTAAACCAAACATACACTAATCAAATCAAAGTCTACGCATATCACACTTATTTGGTTTATGTTGCGATCTTTGATCTTAGAAATTTCTAACAACCATTATCTCTAACAAACAGAGACAACTCCATTAGTTTTACTCTCAAATGCATTCAGTTTTGTATTAATCTTTAGGTTAGTTACTAGACAACTTGTAACTAAGGTTCTGTATAGTATTAAGTTCTTAATCAATAATTATTCAGTTTAATTACTATATTTTTTGAGTGCAACATTATTATTATATTAATAAATAAATAATTTATATTTTTAGCAAGTGTAATTAATCGTTAAACTTAACTATATGTGTGAATTTAGAAATAGAAAGGGCGGATTTTTAGGCACGTCTATATCTCTAAGATTTTTCTGTGTGCTAACTCATTTAAATAATATTTGTGCAGGACATCTCTTATTTGATACCGTTAAAAGAAATTGGAATAGTAATATAGTGCACAGCAAACGGAGAAACATAGATATCATACTGATTTTTTAAAGAAATTCAATTTTTTACAGGCTAGCATCAATAACAACTAAGGCAAAATCTAGTTTACAATAAAGTTAGTTGAACGAATTCTGTTGAGCTTTACTCAAGTTTAATACACATCGAATTATCTATCTACGCCCTCTTATAATCTTCTAGGTCAATTGCGGCGAGATCTAATGGTGAAAAACAAAAAATTCAGTTGGACTGCAGAAGGTGAGTTAGTAGTCTTGAAGTAAAGTCTGGGCAAAAGTTGGCCTCGTGTATGTACTTTTTAGATTCTTCTGAGCCGTTTCTCAATTACCTGTTTTGATCACCTACATGAAAGTCTATAGTATATGATGATTACCAAACGATATCTTAGGATTAAGCTAAAGCTATCATTAAAGTTGGACAGAGAGCAACTGTTAAACTTGATACTGCCCTTAACAGCTGCCAAGGTTGCCACGGGCATTTTATAAGTAGAGCCTTAACCAATATCCGACGGTAACAGCCGCCATAGCTAAATCACGTCTTAACTCGTATCGATTGGTAAAACTCATCTGTAAGGACACAAACAAAATATTTTTATGTTAAATAAGATAAGAAGGTTTCAAGGCCAGAATAGCCTAAGCGCCTGTATTAATTGTTCAAGATTTCTTTTTGAAAGTCTTTTCAATTATGTCCATCCTGTTGGCTAACTAGTTGTAATTATTTCTTACTTCAACCTGGGCGTAACAACATTTTCATCATGTCATTGATGATTGGCTCGTTGTTCCTTATTGTTGGTGTTTTTTCTGGTACTTGTGTATCAGCTGATTTGTTGGTGACTTGAGCACTTATTTCTGATGTGGAAGGGTTTACCGGTTCCTGGCGCTCGGCTAGATTTTCTTACAAGCGTTGACTTACTGTAGTTTTCTTTGGTTGTTGAGCTTTCAACTTGTTTTGGTCGACTTTGGTGTCCTTTCTGATTACAGAGTGCACAAATTAGGGAGCTGTTGCGTTGTTTCCTGCACTCTTTAGTGTGGTGACTGCCAGCGCACGCATCTGGACTGTCTATTGCAGAAGTTCTTAGTATGCCTAGCTGCTGACCATTGTTACATTGAGGAATTCCTTTTGTTTTTTAGGAAGTTGACTAGAAATCTTACAGTTAAGTAGGTCTTTGATATTGAAGGCATTTTTGATGTTCTCATTTTGTATAATGTCAACATCAGACAGAGGAAAAGTTTTGATAGTTTTCTCCCCAGTAATGGTTGATTTTTTTGTAAATATTGATGACAGTAGCAACCTTATGCCCTTTGTCCTTAGCCTTGATTTCATCATGACTGATTGAAGACGGTAGTCTTCTAATTACGAACCTGTAATAACGTTCGTTTTTGAGTTGGTAAGTGTAAAATTTTTTTAATAGCTTTTTGACATTTCGGTAATCATCTTCATCTTGAGTTGTGATTTTAATGACATTATTAGTTAATGATTTCTAGCTAAAAAGGTTATTTACGTAAGGTTTTAACAATTTGTTTAAATTGTGCAAAACTACACTTCTTTCGTAATTTAGGCTTTATACTTAACTAAGAAGATCCTGGCTATCCTCTTCATATTAGTTTAAAGTCTACTTGCCGTCCCAATTCTACCAGTTGCTAAGGTACATCCTTTGCTTTTTTTCAGGGATAGGAAATTCTTGCCTCTGGCATTGGTCACACTTTGAGTTCCTGATCTCTCTTTTACCATCCCTATGGTTTTTCAATTTTAGAATTTTTGAGTTTTGTTGTCCTGTCCTATAAATGAGGAAGTCTGTGCTCTAACTATTTATTTTCATGAGCATTACTAATTGCCTAACTTTCAAAGCTGTTCCTTTGGATAGACTGACAAACGCATAAATGACTTATTTCTCCTGTCTCATCATCCCTGTAAATGCTTTCTTTAACCGTGATAACACCTAGTAACGCAAAGACAAAGCTATTGCTGAAAATCTACTGTTTTTTGCAACTTCCAATGCTTGAATTTTAGCCAAAGCTCAAACCAGTTTTATACAAATGAAAACGGAGAATTAAGGTTAAAATTTTGAAGAGATGTTGAAAAATAATTAAGTAGCAATATTTCACAGTGTCACGTCCTTAATTACCGACTTAATCACTTTGGACCAGTCTCTCACTATTCCTAGATTTGGAAGCTTTGAATCTCAAAGAGAGAGACTAACGGAAAGCTGTTGGGTTTTTCGGGTGATCCCCCGATCTAAACGTCGCTATGGTCAGGAGAAACAATAAGATAACTTTCTCTGAAAAAAATTGTTTTTTCCATGCACAAATGTTTTCAAGTAGCACCACCCATTGCCACCCACATCACCGGCTAGTTCAACAATTGCTGCCATCAACCACCATCAATTCGCTGAATCTTCTTTAATTCATTATTTCACCGATTCAGTCAGAGGTATCTACATTTTTTCTATTTTAATCAGCATTATTCGTACTGCATCTCCGCTGCAACTACACCACCAAGATTCCAGCTTCCAGACTGAAGCGAAGCAAAGAGTTTCCAAGCTTTGCAATACTGAACAACTATGATTACTACCAGCAGGTCAGATTATTTTTTTCCATTGAATTTTATTGTTACCGTCTCTATATTTTCTGGATTCATAGATTGAATTTATTAAAAACTCTTAGTTTGCCAAGCAATTGAAATAGATAAAGAGCATTATTGCATTAATTAATTTGCATTTGGCAATCATTATATTACAACTTTTACACTGATTTTTTAATTTAATTTAATTGAAACTGCCATGTAATTTTATTTTAAAGTTGTTTGTGTCTTTCTGTAACCAACCTGCTGAATTCCGGCTTGTGATTAGTAGCTAATCTTCTTATTAGTACTAATACCCATCTAATTAATTAATAAATCAATTAAAACTTCCTGAGATTTACTACAATATCTAGATGGTGGTCTTGCAATTCCGTTATCTCTAATTAAATGAAAATCCATTAAAATTTTCATTTACGTTTTGTAAGCTTCAACAGTAAGGAATATCCTGCTACCGTTTTGATTACATGTTGAACTTGCTATCAATGTAAATTATTTTCTGAGGTATCAAAATATGAATGGCTAATTCTTTGCATTGAATTAAACTGACATCCATGGGCGTGTAATAAGTGGAGGCGTTATATCTCACTTTAAATCAAAAATACACATCTCTACTATTGAATTGAAATTCAATCATAATCTAACAAAGATTTTATTTATATACAAATATTTTGAATTTTCTTTCGGTAAACTCGTTAAAAACCTCATTTGCATTTATTTACAAACAATTATAGGTGTGGCTTAATATTATCTGATAAAAATCAAAAGAATCGAATGATAATCCTTTACATTATTGCATGAAAATATTTCTGGTAGTCATTTGCTTTATTCTTTCCTTAATTATTCCTTTCTTTGTAATTTAGAACTATTTTATAGACAAGTTAATAAAAGGTTGTCACTTCTTTCATGTCTCTTTTTAATAATAATTTCGTGGGTTTCCTGATATATTCCCATTAAGCATAAAATCACGAAGAAGGCTAGAGGGGACTGCATTCTTCCACATCACCGTTCACCAGAATAAGAAAAAATGCTGCTCTTAATTTATTACGAGAAATGTTGAAGTAAAATAACGATTAGAATAATAAGGACATGCCATTAAAATTAATATTAATCAACTCCTCTAGAATTTCTTCATTAAATAAATATTTAACTGTTTATTGATGCAGTTCAGCTGGCCATGATGTCTAGAAAAATGTGTTTGTTGAAATACAGACGTCATATTAAATTATTCAGTAAGCTGTTGTTGAAAAAGAAAGTAGTTAGGAGATCCCTTTAGCTACAGTTGCGCCTTAATTACAAAATAACGAAATATCTTGGAAATGATGCGTGGGTCATACAATTATTCAAATAATGGGTTAAGTATTTTTTTCTCGTGTAATTGGTAGTGGAGTCATATGTTAATTGGGGCGATTGGACGATGACGCCGCGTCTCTTGCAGCTGTCGCTCCTATACAAACACCGGTCAGTTTTTTAAAAGAAACAAAGTAAACACTTACTGTTTTTTCCTTCATTTCAAAATTAATAATCAGAAAGCCCAAAGATTAAAATTGGCCGTATCGTAAATCTCAAAAAACAAGAAGAACGAGGCAATTTTCCAAATTAACTCTTTCATGGTTTGTTGTTTCAATTGTTTAAATGGAAAGAAACAAAGAAAACAAGCAAAAAAAACTAATGAAAAAAACCAAGAAGACAATGTCAAATAGAAATTACATTTCGGCCGGATTTCTCCACACTAAGAACGAAGCGCTCTATTCCGTAAAGTGCACCAATAATCGAATTACCCGGAGGCGGATAAACTAAACATTCGTTCTCGTGTCGCCGATCGCAAATATCCCTGTCTCCAACCACTATCAATAAGTGAACTTTCCATCTGGAAAATATTACTGCATATCTAAACTGTAATCGAATTTCAACTTCTCTGAAATTCAGGCTATCAGAGATATATTAAATTTTCTTTCACTGCGCTGCTGCTTGTGTACACTTTTTAATGTTTTTATGCAACAGACGATTTTATTTCTATTACCTCTAGTAACAAATATAAAATTGCATTGGGAAGATTTTTCATCATCTATTCATTTTCAAGATTCTTGCTTTGGGTTGATGAAACTAATATGAACGTGAATTTTTCCATTACTTTGTATATGAGCACATTCAAGCAATTTTGATGACAGAAGCAGAAGTGGGTGGTTTTTCTAGTACAGCAATCTATTGTAATATCAATGTAAAAGATAGTAAGAAATAGATACAAGAATAAATTGCGTTGGAATAGAAAAACAAAAGTTTAGTTTACATAAAAACCTTGCTAACGTATAAAGTAGACGAGCAATGTAGAAACAAAAAGCGTTTCTACTTGAAGCAAAATTTCGTACCATTTACATTGGAATTTCCAATCTTTTTTGAGGCACGTAAATGATCAGGTTACCAGTTGTAATAGAAACTTACATTTTAGAGTTGACTATGACTCGAAATACATATATAGTACGAGGGTGGTCTGAAGAGTTTTCAACCTCAACGTGAAGATGGCAGCACTCGTAAATAAAAGCTACTGAATTTCGTTGTTCATCTGTTGACAGTTACTCACCAAAGTTCGGGACGTCCAAAAACTGCAACTACCGACGAAAACATCGCCAAAGTTCACCAAATGGTGCTAGACGACCGCCGAATTAAAGTGAGAGAGATAGCAGAGGTTATGAACATGTCAAAAGAACGTGTTTGTCACATATTAAATCAACATTTAGGCATGAGAAAGCTGTCCGCGCGTTGGGTGCCGCGTTTGCTCACGTTAGACCAAAAACGTGTTCGAATGAATATTTCCAACGCTCTTTTGGCGCAGTTTAGGCGAAATAAATCCGAGTTTTGGCGCCGATTAATTACTGTAGATGAAACTTGGATACACCATTATATGCCCGAAACAAACATACAGTCCAAACAGTGGACTGCACAGGGGGAACCGGCTCCAAAAAAAGCAAAACTGTTTTTTCGGCTGGGAAAGTGATGGCGACTGTTTTTTGGGATAGTCATGGAGTTATTTTAATCGATTATCTTCAAAAAGGAATTTTCTTCTCCCCTGTCCCTCGAAGCCAGAAGATCATCGCTCCAGAGATGCCACCAACCAACACTACCAGAAGACCATCATCACACCCTTGCGCCGGCGCCGCCTCTCCTTCTCCGGGGCCCTTGCCTCGTCGCCGCATCCACTCTCCAAATTCCATGCCTCCACCGATGCGTACGGACGCTGCGTTCTGCCATCAAATTTGGCTTAAGAGAAGCAAAAAGCTTCTAAAGCCGGTGCCATGTGCACCTTTATCGTTGACTCTGTCTGTCAAAAAGGAAAAACCATTACAGGAGCATACTATGCATCATTACTTGACAAGCTGAAGGCAGAACTTGCGAAAAAACGGCCACATTTGCAGAAAAAGAAAATCCTGTTTCACCAAGACAACGCACCGTCTCACACCTAAGCGGTTGCCATGGCGAAAATCCACGAATTACGGTTTGAACTGCTTGACCATCCGCCTTACTCACCAGATCTAGCCCCAAGCGACTTCTTTTTGTTCCCTCATCTAAAAATTGCGCTCGGAGGACAAAGATTTTCGTCAAATGAAGAGGCAATCACCTTCGTGAACAATTATTTTGCAGAGAAAAATGCCGAGTACTATTTGGACGGGTTACAGAGATGGGAGCATCGCTGGGAGAAGTGTGTAGAGTTACAAGGAGACTATGTTGAAAAATAAAAAAAAATTTTCAGAAAAAATGTCTTGTATCTTTGTTAGGTCGGAAACTTTTCAGACCACCCTCGTACATATGTCTTTTCTTAAGCCGTCAACTAATATTAACATTAAATTAGCAGAGTGGAGAGGTAGTACATTTGTTATGTCTGAACACACAAACGAAAAACTTCTGAGTACTCGTTATTGATTACACATTTTAGATTAGGACCTGATTACACATTTTAGGTAAGCACCACTGAATTCTACCTCTAGCAGGGACATTCTAACGAGAAGAGTCTTCCACCACCTCCTCCTAGAAGATTTCGAGCTTCCAACCAACATCTATAATTGCTGCCTGCAATGTGGCTACCTCGTTTGCGCATGGTAATCAGTTATTGCAGTCATGATCCTTAAACCACATAAAAGTCCTCTTGTATTCGTAAAAATATTTGCCGATAAACCGAGATAATTTCTAGAAAATACCAACCTTCTCCCGTCTCATTAATTCCCATTTCGATAGGAAAGATGCATCTTCGATCGCCGGTTTCCTTCTTCACATCGAACGGATTTTTTCATAAATTCCTAAACTCCCAAATCTCAGCTGTCCTCGTCAGAATCATTAACGGTTTCTTATTTTACCGCCAACATCGAATACAATCTAAAAGCAAAAATCCCAATTACACCTCGCAATAGAGATAGATACTTTCTTCGATCTTCTTTATAACTTACTGCTACGACATCTGTAGACCGACCTTCCCGCCCACCCTTGTCCTTTACTATGCTTCGAACAACCGCACTACTCAGTGTTGCTGCTGCTGATACTGCTCTCTGGGTCACAACAACAACTATGCCATTTGGCTCGAGCACTCGTTCAGCTAGAGGGAATCTCAATAAAACCCAGGTTGTTCTATTTCGACAGAAATTCCAAGAAAGGAATGCCCAACTTCCATCCACCGTGCTCCATTGGTCACGAGCCTCTGGACCACTTTTACCTACCTACTGGGATACGAAACTAAACAAATGTCTTGACGTTCTTCATTGCCACGCATTTATTATATCTGTGGTCCGTGGAGGCATTCAAAGGTGCCACCCGTTGACACTTATTTGAGCTTAACATTACTTTCGTGTTCTGAACCTTTAAACCATACCAACTGTCTTTGACAAAAAGAGAGACGAATCTATAGGGAATAGATAGATGCTAATCTCGAATTCTTTTCTCATAATTTAGCCTAGAAGAGTGAAACGCAAATTCAATTTCCCTTTCATCATATACCTAGAAAACGCCGTTCACTTCACTGCACCCAGCAACTAGAGGACGCTCACGAAACCATTCTCCAGTTTCTGTTGTTTCTTTCTTTTTGGTTCCAGGTCTACCATAAAGGTAACTATCATCATTAACGTTTGAAAAGAACCGTTTTTACCATTATTGTCAGGGATATTACTTCCACTTCTGCATCCTCCACTAAATAACTATTCAATTATAATCTCGCGAACTGGTTGGCATGCCTGGCTATGGACACTAATTTTTACACCATCATATCATTCTTTCTATTATTATCTGTCTTCTAGCTATTGCTGTTCGCTCTTGCACTTATGGTTCTCTGCTATTTTCACCTTCTAGATTTGTTGCTTGCCGTTGGTCGTCAGAAATCCTAGTTTTTCAAAGAATGCTTTACGTCTCTTAAAAGAGTTCAAGCTAGATTTGCAATTACGTCGAGATGTTGATGATGTAAACACCGAATTTTATCCATATAATATTTTCTTGGTTTACAACAAGAAATTTGATTGAGAATTGAGTCATCTCATTATATGGCCTTATATCAGTTACTTGAATTTATTCATATAATGAAAAATGTCATTTTATATGTAGATGCATTTCTACAAATCTGTAATTTTTTTCCTTTTTCAGTCGTCGGTGAACAGAAGGTGTTACCAGACGGTCAAGTCGAGAGCCGAATCGGAACTGACCTGCCCGAAGTGCTTTGGACTTGAACTCAGAATTTTTCTTTTGTAATATATTAATCTTTTTTAAACTTGGAACGACATACATGATCAGAAAAGAAGCGGTTAATTTGACTAGGCAATAAGACACTTTTAATAAATACGTGGAATCGAGAAGAGATTTTTCGGATCTGGGATCCAATCCAAGGGGCCGTTTATGACCCCAGTAGTCATTGCCCAACATGAAGAAAGAAAGCAGTTGTACCACTGATTTGAAACCATATCTGATGCTCTTGATATAATACACGCCTAGACTGAGCCGTAATAGCAAAACATTTACGGGGAAAAATAAGCAATGAATTCATCTTTTGACAAGGTAGTTTGCCCTTTAAGTATTGTAAACTTGAGCGTAGAATGATGGCAAAGAGAAAATCTTGCCGAAGTCAAGTCAAAAGTTAAAATGGCTAGATCGACATTTACACTTTTAATGAATGCGTGGAATCGGAAAGAGATCTTTTGATTCTGGGCTCGCATCTAGGATGCCATACGATCCCAGTTAGAAGCAATGTCCAAAATGAAAACAAAGCAAAGACAAAAAAATAATTAAATACCTCTCAGTGCTACAGCTCCCCCGTGATAATTCGTATGTATTCTAGCTAAATGGACGCTCAAATTTCTAAGTGACAAAGCAGAAAATGAAACATCTTGTCCAGTACCGTTTCTTAGGAAAATAGCCGAGAATGTACCGACTATTTCGAGTCCTGTTGTATCTTTCAGTATGATCAATATTCTTGAAAAAATGAATTTACTTTACAGTTTGCACTTTAGCATTTCTGCTGTCAATAAACTTTCCGGATTATTCAGGGTCGAGTGAAACCGGCTCGTAAGGTTTTGTCTGTTTTTATTTGTCACAAGAGAGAGCTGTACATTGTCCAATTACTAGATGATGCTTTTTAAAAATTAAACAAACTCAAAGCTTATTTGGGAAGGAATTATTTCATTAACTACGTGCACTTGTTATTACCTGCGTTACTAAAAGTAAATAGAGTTGTTTTACTTGCAGCTCTTGATGTGCTATTGTGAATTTGCAAAATTGTAATTATGTGAAGGTAAATCCTCAACTGCAACCAAAATTGTAAATTTGAAAACAATTGTCTTATAACATCTGAGATAGCTTAAAACCAAAAAGTTGTTTTTATATCATATTTATAGAATTGTTTACATCATCGTAAAATTAAGAATAAAAAAAATTTGATGTGAAACTTTATTTTTTTAAACTAAAACAAAAAGCAAATAGAAATAGTTAGTTTACGCTTTTAGTAGTGCTATTTGAAGTTATTTCAAATTCCTAACACGATAAAAGTATTTTAGTGACAAACGATTTGTTCCCATATCTTTGAAAACTAATTGTTTGAGTTTGATTGGTGTTAGATTTAAATTTCTCCTTTCGTAAACTTTAATAGGAAGAAAAATCAAATAAACTTTCAGAAAAAAAATGACTAGATGGATCAGATTTTAAAAAGAAGAAAAGAGATTCTATGATCAAACATTCATTTTTTAGAGTCATGTTTAAAGCAATCTAAAAGTGATATTCGAAAAAGATATAATTCAATCGTTAAAAATTTGCCAAGCAAAAATGTTGAAATAAGCTACGTTCAAGGAACGACCTAAAGGCAATCAAAAGCGAATATAAGCATGTAATTGCCTGCATAAGAAGCAAGCAACTCGGTTGAATGTAGCGTTATAAGGAATTTGATTTAAAGTGGTAGTGAAACAGGCAACGCTTAATGGCGAAATAATTTATATTTGATTAAAATATTCCGGTTTTCTCAGCACGCGTTAGGGGTTAGGGAAAGTCGCAAGTTTTATTCTTTTATGATGGATTTTATTTCTCAATTTCACGCTGCAAATAGGCTCATTTTAGTCTCGTACTCTCTTTTTTTCTCGGCTTGTTCTTCTGTTTACTTTGAACGTTCGTGTCTGTTTTATTTATTAAGCTACTGATAATGCGCGTCAATTACCAGACTGTAATTAAAATGTAATTTGAAAATTAAAAAAGAGGGAAAAAACTGCACAATGCTATAAATGCGATAAGTATCTTGTCCGTGAAGGTCGTAACTATAAGTTATAGTAATAATAAAATTAATAACGCAGTCGTTAAATAATGAATTTGCATTTTACGAATTATATAAATAATGTCTACAATAAAATACGCCCTTTCTTATAAAATGTAAAACCTTAATTGGAATGTATTCTAGTTGAATAAAATGCAGTAGAACGTGTGTACAGCAAACTCGATTTTAAAATCATCTGCAGATGCCGTAAGTATTTATTACGATATTTAGCTGAACAGCTTTTTTATGCAAAAGCAGTAAATAGGAGAAAAAATATAATTAACTATGCAGACTTGAATAAATGTCGCTGCATACGAATTTCATATCCAATTTCTTTTTGCATTAATTATTACTATTTTTTGTTTGCATAATTATAATTTAACAGGTTCTCACATACAGAAAACGGAAGTAATAAAATATATGCATATGACGAACCATACTTGTTCTTACAGAAAAATCCACATCGTTGCCGTTATTATCTTAGTCTACTTGCTTTTACTACTTTCTTTTTACTGTTAATCTTTCTTAACACTTTTTCGTTTGATTTAATACAAAGATAATCATTAAAAATCAAAAAATCTTGTCTTGACAAATTTTATTGGCTGTATATTATTTCCACAATGAAACTCACTTCAGATCGCTTCCAAAATGCTTTTAAATAGCATCAGTCGCAGTTATTTTAAGTTCAGTTTGTCCAGTCATGTCAAAGTCATCCAATGGAATGCCCAAATTGATCAAGGATCAACCTATCTGGTCTACTGATATGGAGAAACAAAGATTGTACCTTATAATCAGCGATCTGAATTTCTTGCTTTGGTAAATCGCCATATCCCCAGAACAGAAGGTAGAATTGAAATCGGACTCTCTTTGTTGGAAGTGAAGAAAAAGTTGTCTTCTAAGTAATATTTCCCGTTTCTTTCTGTTTTTCTATTTATTCAATTAAAAGTGGCAATCAAAAAACATTTTGCTACAATTGTGAGGGATAAACAAGCAAAAAAGATTTACTTGCTCCGGTTCCAAACCGATTTAGTTAGATTTGTACCAATGAGTTTATGATATAACACCAATCAGAACTGAGTATATTTTGGCTGACACTCTCTGAAAAGACTAGAATAGATTTCTCATCATAAGAAATAGTAATTTTGCTCCCCTTCCCTCATCCTTTGCATTTTATGTCATTGTAAAAAATCATCAATATAACCAAGATTAGAAGTGTCTCAAAAAGGCAAAAACGAAGTCGTTTGATGGCAAATAACATCTGCTTCTTAATAGTGTTGGCATATAGATCAACGGATTTGAATTATATCCTGAATTAAAAGGCTTACAGTTTACAATAACTTGCTGATTTTGCAAACGCTGGTGAGAAAAGTTGCAGTGGAAAAAGACAAACTGTAATAAAGGCTAGAATTTGGATATTAAAACTTGTACAAATTTGATAACTATATTATTGATTTTTAGAAGCAAAACCTTGCTGACAGCAATGAAACATGCTGCGTCCAGATTGTCAATTCAGTAAGACTTAAACATTTCGATTCG
The DNA here is from genome assembly GCA_011009095.1 of Ignelater luminosus. NCBI lineage: Eukaryota > Metazoa > Arthropoda > Insecta > Coleoptera > Elateridae > Ignelater > Ignelater luminosus. Next base: position 253,156 of record VTPC01090719.1, read on the forward strand.
ACTCAATTTTGCAAATCAGTAACCCTAATCTTCTTCAATAATACAGAAAGCTGCCCTCTATCTTTGTGAGTCTAATTGTGGCTTTCTAAAACATACTATCATGGATCTTAAACGAATGGTCTTGGCGTGACTTATTCAGTATTGATTGGTTTTTCAATATTCAATATCCATTTCTCGTGGTAAGGACGAAGGTATGATCAAGCAGCATTCAAATTCAACAGAACCTGAAATTACGACTTATAGCTGGTTTCCTATAGTTCATATTTGAGCTTATCTGAATTACTTTCTTTCTATATTTCTACTTCTAAAATTTTGTATTCAGAATTTTCCCAAACGTATCGTATATATTTTATCATTGCAGGGGAAAAGGCATGAGTACTGTTTATTGCAACTGTCAGTAAGTGGTTGCATTCGGAATAACTGTAGACAGTCTTCTTTCTTGAATTAACTAAATAAATGCCTACCTAATCAGTCACCCAATTAAAAATTATTCAAGCTGTAGAGGTACCAAATCTTCCCCATTTTGTCTAATTCCATTTCGTCTAATATACCATCTTGTTTAATGGCATTTCGTCTAATGGCATGCTTGGTCTAAAACTATTTTGTTTAAATTTAATTGGTTTGATTTATAATGTTCAAGCACGCGTCCATTCCTCATGACTCTTCTAGCTGTACCTAACAAATAATTTTGTTTCGTTATAAAAAACAAATAACAGAACAGAACAAACAACCTATAACCTCATCCATACTTACCGCGCCGAACAGATAGAGTTATACACACGCGTTCACGTACTTTAGAAAGCAGCAACCCTATTCATCAGGTAAGAAAACTGCACCATTTGTTTTATAAACAAGTCTTCAATTTGAGAAAATTTTCCCTTTTTGGGGAATATCACGAGAACTGCACGTGATTACTCTGTCTACTTGGCGCTGAAAGTATAGTACATACTAGTTGATTGTTGTTTGTTGCATTAGGCAAACTGGAATTAGACAAAGAAGGCTATTAGTCAAAATAATGCATTAAGCAAAATGGAATTAGACGAATTGCCATCAGACAAAATGGTATTGAATGAATTGGAACTGGTAAAATGAAAGGAATCCGGTGGTATAATCACTAGGTATATTTGCTATCCTCGTTCTGCTTTGTATTACTGTTCAATACTTGGCTCTACACCTTTAATAGACTTTCAATAGACTTACTACAAAAGTACAATTACCTTCTTGAGACTTTGTTATGAACATGATTTGAGCTGTGGCTTTCTATTGAAACGTAAACATTCAAATGCTTGCCGTCGATCCTAAAGATTTTATTTTTTATTAATTCTAACCCTTTGCTCATTCTTCAAGTTTTGCTAGAGATGTTGAGATTGACTTACTAAGCCCCTGGGTAGATCTATCAAACAGTAACCTAACTATTACACTTAGTCAAATTTGGATTATTTTTATCGCAAACTTGCCTCAAGACGTAAAGTGGGATTTCGTATATGCAACTAAACGTACACGTCCGACGTACGCGCTTCAACGCAACTGCCAAACGCGTATTTTCCAATAAGCGTGTAAACGCCAACATTTACACTTTTAGATAATAATCCAGTGCAATCTTCGCAGTGGTTCTAATAGGTAGTGCGCTAGTACTTGTAGTAATTATTTCGTTTTAAGTATGGAAGATTTAATAAAAATACTTTTGTTAGAAGAAGAAGAGGATACTTATCGAGACAAAAAAGAAAACGCAAAAGAGAAAAAGCATTGTATAAGAAAACAGCTATGGAGGGATATTATATTATACAGGCTGTTCTGATACACATTTTATAATAATTTCATCTTCCACGGATGTAAAATAAAATTTAGCGGACATGTTACTAGTTTTACAATTTTATTACCATCCAGAAAACACAACAAATTCTTCTACACGTTTGCGTCTAGACTGCTACAAGAGCAGTCGACACCAACCATGTACGTCAGCCGCAATTAAACGCGTTCAAACACGCTTATATGATAGCGTAAACCGATAATTTCCTTATAGCAGTGCTTATGCGTTTGACGCATGCGTTTGACGGATACGCCTGACGCTGATAGGAAATTCCGCCTTAAGAAGAGCTATTACATGTTATTACACGACCGAATACTACCGAGTTAGTCGTAGGTCAGTACTGCCTGGGGAACTGGCCGGGGAGCCCTGCACTTTATTAGAATACCAATTCTGTACTATTATACTGGTCGTTTCCTTAGAAACCCAGCACGCTAAGAAACTCGGGCTGCCTTAAAAAAGCTACGACTTTAACTTCTTCAGTTTTACCACAGTTCAGAGTACAGTTGAACCTGACATCTACAAAGACCCAAGGAGTGGTTAGTCTTAATCTAGTTAAATGTTGCGTGATCTTTCAAAGCCAAAAAACTGTCTTTTCTCGGTTATCGAATGTCACATTTGTTCAAGTGATATCACTTAACTAAGACTAGGCACTGTCTTTACAAAGTGGCAGTGTTGTAGGTACTTAACTGAAAATAAGGCACACGGCCGGTGCGCGTTGGAATATCTTGAGATCTTATCTGAGTCTTAATCTAGCATGGATTTTAGATTTAGGACAACAGCTTCGAGTCCGCATGGACTTGTTGCTAGCGTTCAAATTTTAAACTACATTTTCATAACTCTATATAAGTAGTATATCTGTAGGAGTTCTGGACCACAGGTGCAAAAGTTAATTACAGGTGTGCAGGTGTGCAGGTGCGTCAGGTGTGTGGTGGGCGTGGTCAGGTATGTAGGTGTAAAGGTATGATCAGGTGACAAGGTGTGTGGGTCGGTGTGATTATGAGGTGAGCAGGTGATCAGAGGTGTTAGGTAATAAACTTTAGCACCTGTGCGTCAGAAATTCTCCACAGATATAATACTAATAATAACAATAATAATAATAATAGGTGAAGAATACCGGTTAGAGCGAGCAGGTGTGAAAGTTAATTACCTCTGATCACCTGCTCACCTCATGACCACACCCACCCACACACCTTGTCACCTGACCACACCTATACTCACCTTTACACCTACACACCTGACCACGCCCACCACACACCTGGACACTTGACTCACCTACACACCTGCACACCTGTTAGTAGCTTTTGTACCTGTGGTCCAGAATCTCCACAGTTATACTACTTATATAGTCTGAAAACGAGGTTCATGATCTAGTTCACTGCGACTAGTTAGATTTTATGTGAGCAAGCAACACTGCTGTATTCATTATGTTTAGTAATGCTACTAAATTCTTGATTAACTTGATTCCCTCTTTGAATATTTTCCTAGTACCACGATTGTTATCGTCTTGTCTAGGCGATTTATATTTTCTTTGTTAAAGGTTTTCTTTTTCGGTTATCAGCTATTGTTTTGGTTGTGCTAGTTAACGTGTTAATCTCCATATATTTCTCTGCATTCTGATTGTCATTGTTCTATCTGGTTATTGTTTGGATGTTTCTTTCTATATTTCTGCTTTGCTACTAATCTTTTTCTTGTTTCACTCTATTATAAACTTTCTTCTAAATGTCTGATCTAATCTTGTTAACTTCATACTAGTACTGATTATGGTTTCTTAGCTCTGTAGTGATAATGGTTACAGCCTTATCACAAATTGACTTTAAAGGAACATCATCGATAACTGTGGCAACCAATATCTGGTTTGTTGTCTTTCTGAAATTGTTAAATCTGAAATTCCAAGGATTACATGTCATATCACTACAAAATTAGCAAAACATCCTTTTGGCATTGTTAGCAAAAATGAGATTTCTGATTTAGACTTGTAAGTTAAAGATTTTGTTAACATCATAAAGGCACTTAGACTTCTCGTGACGTAATACGAAAATATGTCTATAGGTAGCGTCAAGATAGAATTCATTATTATTAATCAAAAGATTACTTTAAATTATTGTTTTGTTTTTCTGATTACAAAACACTTTGAAGTACTAATACTTATACTGTAATAAGGTGGATGGTAAACACTTAAAAAATAAAGCAAACAAATTACATAAGCTGAGATTGAATCTAAACGTAAATTGCAACATCTATAAAACTGCAAACAAATAGTGTGAGTACCCCAGTTTTATTGCTAGCTCATGAATATCTGTTTATACATGTGATATCTTTTCAATCTAATTCGTGATAGTTCTTATTACACAGCGTGTTGTTTCATTAGTGAACCGCATATTTCTAATTAAATACACACTTCCGTTATTATTTATCGTTGACAGTCGATACATACTAGTTGCTTTTGCTCATGTAATGCACCTATCTACACCTATTCCATTAAATTACATTTATTTTTACACGTGCCAAAGCGACAACACAACATAAACGATAATTTTCCACGCCTCGATAGGAAATATTATAAGAGAACCTTTTTTTAACTGCACTTGTTCAATCTATTTTATGAAATGTATATCAAAATTTCCAAACACTTAAGCAAGCCAAAGAAAAATTGAAATATATGCAAATTATGACTACAAAGTTGGAAAACTTCGTGAGCGCTAATCCAACGTGAAAAAAACTGTTAACATGAATGGCAAGATGGATTATGTTGTCTGCAACAGAACCAAAAGCGGGGGCGGTTTGGCCAACGTTTGTAAATGTGCGAGATACGAAAAATTTCCTGTATGAATTACGCTATTTTATGTTGGTGGAAAATTGAACGCAGGTCAGAATAAAAAATTTCTACTTATTTTAACATTAACCTAACAATTTGCTGGATTTATATTTTTGTAGTTTAGGATGTTAAATCTTGACTTGTATTCTTATTTAATTTAAAAATTTATTTATAGGATGCTGTGTACTACTTACATATTTTATAACTAGCACAGTAAATATATGAATAAACGAATAAAATATTGAAAAATTTTTAAAAGTGTTGAAGAGAGCAATAGATACCTTTCTAAAGTAACAGTTGCAGTTTCTTATCCATTTACTGATTCGGGCACATTCCGTTCGATCTGAAACAAATGAATAAGTGGTTTACTTTTTTTCTTTTACAAAACAATAAAAATATGTGACAATATTTTGTAATTTCTAAATGTCTGAATAGGAACTGTTTTTATTGAACAATAAATCCTTGCTCTACGAATAAGTTTGTCACGTTTTCTGCTTAGGTGTGCCTCAAGATAGCACATCACGTCCTTTCTTACATTATAGATTGTACTTTTTAGCAAATTTTCTTATTATCTCGATATAAATAATATTTAATAATAATAATATTTCAAGATGGCGCCGGAGAAAGGTCGCATTTGTTTATACTGC
>VTPC01090719.1:272060-306626 GCA_011009095.1 Ignelater luminosus
AACAAATATTTAATGACAGCTCGATACTCGATTTTGTCCATTTTCACAAAAAAACTCACATCAACTCACTCAAACGACTGTTACATAAAAACTGCGCGTCCAAAATGGCTGAAACTTTGGATGAACAACGAAATTCAGTAGCTTTTATTTACGAGTGCTGTCATCTTCGCGTTGAGGTCGGAAACTTTTCAGACCACCCTCGTATTAGCTTGAAAACATAAACATAATCGGTGGGTTTAAGACAAGTAGCAAAACTTAGGAAACGTAAATTGAACAATAAATAAAATTTGGGGATAAGGTATAAGCTACTGCTCAAATTTGCAAATCCATCTCGTAACTATTGCAAGGGGCAAATTTTGAGAACCCCACTAATGCACACAGATGTAGAATCAGAACACGAAGGCTTAAAAAAATTGTAGTTCTACAGAAAGTGTATTTGGAGAATTTTTATATCACTTTTGGAAGTTTAAAGTTCCTAGATGCTTATCAAGTTTAGTTGTTTAAAATTGAGGTACTACAATGATGCAAGACCACGACAAGAGCAAAATCAAAGCGAATCTGAATAGATATTGATGAATCAGGATTTAGCTTTTAACTAAAAACTAAGATCAAGACCGGTATTGTTGGTATCAGAAACTCTATTTTATTCTCCAACCTAAGCTATCAATATTTGTGCTTAAAATGACATAGAATCTTTTGAAAAACTTTTTGTAACCTCAATATAGTTGAAAAGCGTTCTTCTGGAGATTCTGCATATGCAGAAAAACTTTGGTTTGAATGATTAGTCTGATATTGTCTCAAAGTCTAGAACTGCAACTTGTTCTATTGCTCGTTGAGAAAATTCAAAAATGAATCGGATAATAAAGAAAAACACAAAGAAAGGCTTAGCTGTATAAATGCAGTGGCGCAAACAAACCACAGCCTATTGATAACAATCGTAGTCTAGGCAACATCAAAGTCAAGTATTTTGCCTTTGTTCTCCATGAAGATATAGAAACTTGTGTTCGTGAATCACATCAGCTTGGTATGCGGACATTTTCTCTACATCACTACTTTATAAATAAAAAAAAAATTACCCAAATCAGATAACATAAGGCTCATTGTCTTCACGTTTCAAACGACTGAAAGATTAATTGTTTGAGATATGGTATATCGGATGGTGACAAAGAAAGATTGGACTCCAAAGACGTTTTCCAAAGTCTACCAGCATACAATGAACTTTACATTTCATTTGGTGCTAACCGAATGCAAATTGCACATGCCAGTTTTCGAAAGAAGAAATACGTATCACAAAATTCCTGACAATCAAGCAAGGCCTTTCAAGACGTTCTCAAATATCATAGTAAACCTTTAGCAGAAATTTCTTACGATTGTAAAAATGCACTCTTCTATTCAAAAGTTAAGCGTACACTTCATTTACATTGTAAATTGGATTTCTGTTCAAATGGCTTCTACGGTAACTAAAGAAAATACTTTGAAAATTTATCTAATGATAATTTTTTCAAGTTCAATGTTACCTGGTAACAAACTATAAATGTCGAGTTTACATTAACGAAATATTGCCCAAATCATTTACAGTAGTTGTACGCTTTACTTTTGAATAGAAGAGTACGTATTAATTGCAGAAAATAATTTTAGTCCTACCTGTCAGTTCGACTTTTTGCCGAATGGAGAAATTTGAGTATATGGTTGTGCTGTGTTCAATGGTGTTCATTGTAAGATATGTGATCTTGGTTGATCATTTTGGAGACGCAACTGAATTTGGAAGTCGATATGCATTTGCTCTTGCGGTGGAGGGCGACGTAATAATCTAAGAAGTCAATTTTGGGATTGTCCAAAAAAATAAAATTAAAAGGAGACTATTTTGGCGACCCATTAACTAGAGGCTGCCAAAATCGTCTTTGCGATTTTTATTTCATTTCAGAATGTATCAATATTTTTGAACGGTGTTTGTGTAAAAAGTATCTTGTTAAGCGTACATGTGAAAAATGTGAGGCATACCATATGTACATCATGCACATGAAATAAAATTGGAAGGTTTAATTGTATGCAATCGTTGCGCTCACTGTTATTATGGATATATCGTTGCAACTGAAGCTTTTCTGAAACTGATATGATATGAAACAAAATGTGATGAGAATGGTGTATGTAGTGCAATGAAGAGGCAAAATATCCTTGTCTGATAAAAAGTAAATTGCATTACGTTTTTAATGGAGATCGCATTCTTTCATTTGGCGGGCGCATTCCTTTCATTTTTCGTATCATCAATTCACCACAAAGGTCACCACAGATATTATAAACTTTTAAATAGCTTTGGATACCATAAATAAGATTGTAGTCACTAATCGCTGATTATCAGAAAAATAATTTCCAGACTTACCTAAGTTTTCAAATATTGAAGAGACTAAAGCTATACTGAAAAATGTCCTGTAATTGTGACAAATGAGAGTTTTGTTACCAATACCTTCTGAGATTGTAAAAGCATCAATAACCTTGACTTTCCTTCTCGTATTATTTGAAAATTAAATAATTTTATTCACTGACATTTACTGAATTTACGATAACAAATGGATTTTATCGAACTTATTGTCAGAAGATTTAGAGGATGAGCTAGTTGATGCCAATTAAAAGCACCTTCCAAAGAATAAAAAACATTTTTATTTCATTCGTATTGATTTGATTACGACCTACGAAGCTTAATAGTCGATAAGTTAGAAAACAAATCTGTTTTAAAAAAGTTATTTTGAATCGGCGCGATGCGGCGATGTAAACTCGTGTGACACTAATTTTATATACCGTAAAATGACTCGTATTTTACTGACTGTAAAAAAGTTGTATCACTTTGATGTTATCAGGTTTTGATTTTGGAGTATTATTATTAGAGCGTGTTCTTGTTAAATTCATTTTAGATGCAAAGAAATAATAATGACATTAATGTGCATGCTCTAAAGTAATTTAGCCCATCTCAATTTACATTATAAAAACAAAACATTTCCACATAATTAATTTCTTTAGGTGTTTGCGCTTTTCAGTTCACTGAATTAATTTTTTCTCTGCTCATCGACAAAAAGTATAGTTCGTATTTCTTTTTCTCCTTTAGGTGTTGGTAATTTAGCTTGCGGTTCCTAGTAGGAACGTGTTGGTGTTGCCAATGGACCATCACGGTGCACACGGCGGATGGTAGGCACGTCGCCGGCGGAAGTCACGCGTGAGCCACCGACCTGCGCGTTGCAGTCACGACCACGCGCACACCTCTACTGCAAATTACATATTGCTCATAAGTAATATGTTTATTGTTCTTTCATGGTTGGTTATGGTCTGGGCTTCGTTTATACGGAATTGTGCGGGTTGATGACCCTTATCCAAGTTGCCCGATGATTTGTTGCTAGTCACGTACGAAAATTGCAAATGAAATAAAAACTTCACTAGCTTTAAGGCATACTCATTTAAATTTGTTAGGATTGAGGCGATAATATCAGAAATAATACCCCTATAAAAAAGATTTTTTTCCGAGAAACCAACCATCATCAGAAATTATTACTGACAGAGGGTATCTTTCAGCCTTTAGATATTTAAGGATAACATAAATTTGACGTGATAAATATTCTTTTAGGAAATAAATTCTTTGGGTTTATTTGTGTTTATTAAAAGAGAAGAGGGAAATAAAGAAATGCGAAACCTCAATTGACTATTATAATTTGAAGAGGTAGAAATTTGCATCTTCTGCAGCTTTTCCTAGTACGTTTTTCCAACTCAAGAGAAGCACATTTTGAGTTATAGCTATTACAAGGCATACCCATCTATCTGTCCTAGGTCGCTATAGCGACGCTAACCTCGTATATATCATCGTTTCAACTTATATCGGCATACCTTTAAGGGCTTATAAAACTCAAAATGCATATCTTCCCATAACTCGGTAACGTATCCAGTAAATTCTGCATGTTCAGAAGCGCTCGACGCCTTTATCGCTCAGCGCCAGAGTCCCGTATTATAAAATGATTTACTTTGCAAATGGAACTGGGAAATATATGGGCATATCTTATACATTATTAGTTATAATAATATATGATGTTCAACGTTCGAGCAGGATTTACTACTTTTCTTTCGAAAAGGTTTAAGAGTACTCGCCTGTAAAATTTTTGGTACTTATTTCAACATCGCGGCGCATCCACCAAAAACCTTTTATGAAAATTAATCACAATTTTTATACGTGACAGGTAAAAGAAATTGAAAGGTTCTTTAAAACGTTTGTAAACTTTAACTTATCTGGATAAACATAAAAAATAATTATTTTTAATAACAAATACACCTGTTGCAATTATGAACAAAAAAAATTGGAAGAAAATGAAATTTCAAACAGAGGTAAAATTTTTTGTACTTAGTACTTGGAACAAATTCTTTAGAAATGATTTTCGATTTGTAAGTTAAACAGGAATCAGGCTTTTTGTTCAATCTTGTCATTTAACCGACAGATGTCTAAAGGTGCGTATCACTATTGACTTTATTACTTTCAGTTTTATCCATTTATGAATTGTTTTTTAAATTTCTCTTAAATACTCCGTTTTTCAGTTTTTCTTGCCTAAACTCGAAAGTGAACTTCCTTAGAATGTTTTGAGCGGTGTTAATTCCACTATTTGGCCATCTCGTCTCAGAAATTAGTATTTACAACGTGTCACCAAAATACCCTTTCCATTTTATTATTCTGCTTTACAATTTTCAAGATCTTATTTTCGCTAACCACAGCTGATTCTATCTACTGACTTACTATTTGCACTTCTACACTGCCAACGGCAAGATCTAATTAAATCTCTACAAAAATCCCGTCCGCTTTGAATTTTAAGGCAGCCGCTTCCAGATGTCCACCACTGCCAGCTCTACTTGGGAATCACATCTTCCAAGGCTCTTATAATCGTCTTGTGTGTCTGCCACAAGTTCACTTTGATCCACATTGATAAAATTACCGTTTTTCCCATCTTGGTTTACTGGTTCATCTGCCTCAGGGCTGCTGCATCCAGACTCGAGGAAAGTAATATGTCACGGGCTACCCTGGCTGAATCGATTCCACCCTCCGGAGAGGTTTGCGGCTTGGTCAGAAAATCTCCGGAAAAATATTCTAAGGAGACAGACATGTTTTCGTTCTCTGTCCCTGACTTCAACTGACAATCGAACTACTCCAAGACCTGGGACTTAGGACTAGTAAACAAATAAGCCGAACAACCCTTCCACTTTAGTAAACAAAAGCAAACTCCAAATTCCCCATCTCAAGGACGCCTCAATTTTTTGTTATAGGTATTAGAAGGAGGAGGAGAACGTTCCCGTGACGTTTTGCCTTGGGCTAATCAGGTCAGACATCGCGTACCTCTTGCTTTGTTTATTATAGAAAATTGTAAATTATCCCTCTCTATAAACAAAAAGGTATATGGTTTATACCGGTAACCGCTGCTTTGTGGCAGAGGTAACAACAATTGAAGTCTGGCTTTGACTTTGAAACTTTAATTTTATAGATGTCTACTTCAATATCCTTTTTCGTGTACTCAAACGTAAGAAGTACACTGAAGTTCCCAAATTTTTATAAATGTCAAATACAGTAAATAACTAAAACTGTTTAAAAAAAATGCTTGATGTGTCAAAACGCAACTTAAGCAATAGTATCGTTATAGAAACCTAAAAACACTATTAAGACAGTTGCCAAAATACCTCATGTAAGCATACCAGACCACTAGCATTCACTTGACCTGTTTAATTAACACTGACTGAAGTGCAACGTTCATCTGTACTCCAAGCGGTAAAATCTGTCTAGCTTTTCGGTTACTAGTGTCTAATCTTTAGTTCAATGAAGCTGTCTAAGTTCCCACGTATTCTATTTAGATCTTTTTTGATGCAATTATTTAAATTTTTCTTATTCTTGGAAAATGTTTCTGTGTTCAAAGTTAGAAATTTCGACAGATATTCTTGAAAAGATTTAATGTAACTAAACTGCACATCGACCTCTTGGCTGTCTAAAAGACAGTGTCAACAGAACCTTGAAGGTTTCTTGATTACATCGTCATGGCTTTGTAGAACAACTCTATATATTTTAAACGGATCAAAATTATCAATACCTCAGATGACGAGATGACCGAGGCATAATCTTCACTGTGCAAATTCTATTCTATTCAGATCTCTTCTAACTAAATTAGTCAACTCACAAACCCTCAAAATACGATCTTCTGTGCTTAAATTCTTTGGGTATGTTCTTGCGAAGATTGAATTCAACTAAACTATACAACGACCTTTTTGGCACATAAACGGCAATGAAAGAAGAACTCTACAGTTTGTTCTTGTGTTGCATTTTTGCTCTATTGAGTAAATATTGACATCTCGAAAAGCACCAAAAACTAGATAGATTTTCTCCAACTTTCTTTTATTGACAACTGCTTAAGACAAACACAATCAGTGACATGTGGTATGGATAAATAAAGCGCTTTCGTTGTTATCACTGATTAGTTAATTTTGTTTTGATTTGTGGTACTATTTAAAGTCTCGTTGAGATAGAACAGATGTTTTCTTCCTTCACTTCTTGAACTGATTTCAGACAAACTTGGCCTTTGAATACTTTAATTGTGATGATCCATTTACCAATTATTAACAGCAATTTGATGTTAGGTGTGTAAAAAAGATATTCAGGTCAAAGAAGAGAGAAAAATAATAGTTAGATGAGTTGGTTTTTTCTGAATCAGAAGTAAGATCTACGCGCATGTTTAAAATCAGACACTAATGGGCCAAACTGTTTATTTCTGTATTATTTTAAAATTATACTGTTTTCACTTCTAATTTTCCTACAGATGTTCTGTATGACAGATGGATAGCAGTGTTTGTAGTTAAAAACAAGGTAAAATTGTTGATCTCAAAACCAAGGCTTGAGATTAGTCTCGATTTCGGTTTTGAACTGACAACCAAAAGTTAGAAGCTGACTCATCGGGGTCTATACAGAATCATGTTATTTTTGGTCTGGTCTTGCTTTAGATATCTCGAATAACTTTGGCATGACTTATCTTGCAAAGACGAGATCGCATTTGATATTAAAGTTGCTCTTTATACTAACGGAGAAGTTCTTGAGTAAAACTCATCTATCAACGGGAACATTTGGAACTGCAACCGCGCTACTCAGTTACAAATTTAGTAATTACGAGGGTGGTCTGAATAGTTTCCGACCTCAACGTGAAGATGGCAGCACTCGTAAATAAAAGCTACTGAATTTCTTTGTTCATCTATTGACAGTTACTCACCAAAGTTTCAGTCATTTTTAACGCGCAGTTTTTATGTAACAGTCGTTTGAGTGAGTTGATGTGAGGTTTTTCGTGAAAATGGACAAAATCGAGTATCGAGCTGTCATTAAATATTTGTTTTTGAAAGGCAATACGCCTTCGCAAATAAAAGATGAGTTGGATTCTGTGTATGGGGACTCTGCACCATCATTTACCACAGTGAAATTTTGGGCTGTTGAATTTAAACGTGGCCGTAAGAGCTTGGAAGACGATGAACGTTCGGGACGTCCAAAAACTGCAACTACCGACGAAAACATCGCCAAACTTCACCAAATGGTGCTAGACGACCGCCGAATTAAAGTGAGAGAGATAGCATAGGTTATGAACATGTCAAAAGAACGTGTTTGTCACATATTAAATCAACATTTAGGCATGAGAAAGCTGTCCGCTCGTTGGGCGCCGCGTTTGCTCACGTTAGACCAAAAACGTGTTCGAATGAATATTTCCAACGCTCTTTTGGCGCAGTTTAGGCGAAATAAATCCGAGTTTTGGCGCCGATTAAGTACTGTAGATGAAACTTGGATACACCATTATACGCCCGAAACAAAAATACAGTCCAAACAGTGGACTGCAATAGGGGGAAGCGGCTCCAAAAAAAGCAAAAACTGTTTTTTCGGCTGGGAAATTGATGGCGACTGTTTTATGGGATAGTCATGGAGTTATTTCAATCGATTATCTTCAAAAAGGAAAAACCATTACAGGAGCATACTAGGCATCATTACTTGACAAGCTGAAGGCAGAACTTGCGAAAAAACGGCCACATTTGCAGAAAAAGAAAATCCTGTTTCACCAAGACAACGCACCGTCTCACACCTCAGCGGTTGCCATGGCGAAAATCCACGAATTACGGTTTGAACTGCTTGACCATCCGCCTTACTCACCAGATCTAGCCCCAAGCGACTTCTTTTTGTTCCCTCATCTAAAAATTGCGCTCGGAGGACAAAGATTTTCGTCAAATGAAGAGGCAATCACCTTCGTGAACAATTATTTTGCAGAGAAAAATGCCGAGTACTATTTGGACGGGTTATAGAGATGGGAGCATCGCTGGAAGAAGTGTGTAGAGTTACAAGGAGACTCTGTTGAAAAATAAAAAAATATTTTCAGAAAAAATGTCTTGTATCTTTGTTAGGTCGGAAACTTTTCATGTAATGGAAGGCTTTTGAATTTCAACAAAATATTTGCAATTATTGAGGCTTTTTTTGCTCTTGCATCGTATCGAACTTTATTTGCAAGAGATCCTATTTTAAAGACTGTACACTATAGCTGTATTATGTAAGAACGCAAACAATGCTTCAGGCCTCCAGAAAATGCGCAGAACGTTGTGTAAAGAATGTGGTACTCGACATCTTGATGTTTAGGACTGTCGTAATACAACAGTTATGATCCTAGACTTCCTTAGAATATACTACTGTATATTTGCTCAAGCGACTTTCCCTTTAAGGTTGCTTCGATATAGCAACAGACATTATCAGTGGTTGTAGTGTATCTTATTATTGCTTGTGCTATAATAGAAACAATTTTACCTACATATATAGAGTTTCTTACTTCTTTGAAAGAGTTCAACGATTTCTTATCTTCCTTCGATTAATTTCACCTGATGCACGCTTCAAGAAAAATTAAACTTTGAAACAGATAAATCAGTTTGAACGTTCTTATTATAACACACAAAACAAATAGAATTAAGGTAAATAAAAAGCAAAACCATAAAGAAGTAATTACATTTTTGGCAACACGAAACAGCAAAGAGCAACAAGTGTGTTAATTATACCGTTAAAGTGTACGAAAATTTAATTAACTTCTGTAATTAGTAATAGAATAGATCCTTAACATAATTTAAATGTTAATTAAGGTGATCAATCATTTTCAAGTTGAACCGTCAAGTTAATAGAAAAACATTTTTATAAATGCCAATTGATGTTTCACCGGATATGGATATCGATTAATCAGGCACGGTAGCGATTGACTAACCCTTGGATTTAAAAGCTGTTCGCTTAATTACAAAATAACAATTAATTAACAGAATCGATAACAATTTTCCTGGATCGTTATTTATCGAAATATTAAACCGGTTGTTGGCCGTGTTCTCTACATTAATAACATGGTAGATGTAACAGTTGCATAATGTATTGTGGAGCCATCTTCATTACTAAAATTATACTTTTCCTTTTAATCTTTTTATTATTTCTATCAACACTATTCAAAAATATATATATCTTATTTTAATGACAAGAAAATTAAAATAAATTTATATAATTATAAATTATTATAACAGTAGCAACTTTAAAATGATTTATTACAATTTAATTTTTTGAAATTATCCAGATATTAAGACCATGATAAATAGTCTTAAGTAATTAACAGATATTGTATATAGAATGAAAGGTTAGTTTTAAATAACGAACACACCCTTAATTGCTTTTTATTTGTTATACTAGACATTAATATTTTACAAAAGTAAAAAACATTTTTTTTTGATTGCCGCTATATTTGCACTAGTGACAGAATGGTGTTATTACCCAATGTTAATATATGGTTCTATTCATGCATATTTCATAGAAATTCCTTAAACCCACTTGACAATTGTTAGTACGACAGGCGAGGCGTTATTAGTTGAAATATTCAGGAATTGTGTTGTGTGTACCTCTAAGCAATTTACCCAATGCTGCCAACCCACACTATTGGGCAGCACCCATATATATGTGTATACACTTGTGTTGATTGTTCGTATGTCCAGGTGCTTGACAATTTAAATAAATTATATTTACATACCGCGAGTGGACGTTTTTAATCAATAATATAAGGGAATGCCAAAGAAGGCGGAAGGCCTATTCTTATAAAATTTATTTATTACTTCACACAATAACGTCGCAATATTTACGTGCTACTTGAGTTTATTTTTTAAGACAACTTGTCTACGTGTTGAAAGAATATTAGACAAATGTCTTTAACAATGTACATTGTAAGTATAACATACTATGTGGTTTACATAATTTTCATACAAATTTATAAAAGCTACTACATGGTTATAGGCATTTTTAAATTAGTACTTGCTAGAACTAGAAAGTTAAGATAGTAATAACAAAAGTATTTAGGTAAATTCCAAATGAATTAATTACTATAGCCATTCTAGAAAAAAGTATATCACCACGCCGAAATATCCTCTGAACTGAATGTCGGCTAACAACCAGGGAGAAGAACCAGATTATGAAAAACTCCGCTTTCCAAATATGTGTGGCCAGCAAATTAGACTCATACAAATATATAACAAAATAGTTAAAAGAATGAGAGGCCTCAAATGATTTTTACTGAAACGATGAAAATACGCAGAAATTGAAAGAAATATTAATTGTCAAGAAAATCTATAGATATTCCTTGGGGGTGAAAGAATCGTCTTCATACTTGGAAAGTATTTACTAACATTAACAGATAGAAGCAACCATTCAAACAAAGAATGAAAGTTTTTAAAATTTCTGGAAGAAAACGATTGGGTAAATTTCAAGATAATACCAACAACTTAAATGATAGCACATAAAATAACAGACTGCTCAATAATAATAAAATAATCAACAACTTCCAAAATCCAAAATGTTTCATTTAAAGGTAACCGTTAATTAGGTGCAAATAAAATATGCCAAAATTACAACTTCGAATGAAATGATTCCACAAGATATTCTCTTTGGAGGGAAGGTAAACTGGGAAAAAGTGTATGAAAGCTGCTTTAGAAGCTCTTGGAACGAAATAAAAAACAAACAAATACCGTATTGGTGAGACCAAATACTCAAAACACAAATAAAAGGTAAAAATGTAAACTCTATCTAAAATAAGAGCATGCAAAACAAGAAATAACAGAAGAAATATGTAATCGGGCAGACCAAGATGTAAGACATGCTTAGAGTCCAAAAGCCTGAGAAACCCAAAAGGTATCAAATCAATATCAGCGGTTACATTTAAAAATGGATAGATCATTTACTCATAGAAGAAAGATGAAACACAAGATGAAAAGCAAACGCAAAATAGATCTAGAAATGACCCAAAAGCTGTTGGCAAACCGCTACAATTTCAACTATTGGCTAAAAGTAACAAAAACCTCTCATTCAACAATATAATTTTTCTGACAACGCATTTACATTCAAAGGAGCCAGGGAGATGCAAACACAATGAAAGAAAGGGTTGGGTATCATATATCTTGTAGATCACCAGACAAAAACTATCTAAATTATATACTGGAAAAATCAAAGAAGCTGTTTTGGACATAGAAAGTGCATGACTTTGAAGGAACTGATATTTTCTGAGCAAACTTTGCATACTAAGAAATGAATTGTGATCAAAATATGAGCGTATTTGGGAGGTAATTCTTTTGTCAGGTTATTCCACTAGTAACGACTTGTTTTGACATCTTTTGATTTGATCCCACACTTTGCGATTTAAACAAAATAGGAAACCGTGCAAACTTTTATTAATTGAGTCAACTTACTAGGCAACGCGAAGTCGAAATGCCATTCCCTGAAATTACTCATCGTGTACACCATAATGTCGCTGTCAAACTAAGAGGTACATAACATTCATCTAGAAGAACCGGATGTTGAAGACGCACAACAGACAAGTGAAAAATAGAGTAAGGCAAAAACATGCTAGTAGGTCAAATTTTCATTTTGCGAAAAAAAGAATATAATAAATAAGAACAAAGAGCCATCCACATCAAAGCAATGTACAAAATGTGAAATTTTATGTATTAGAGGTATTGGACTTAAACCAATCGAGTTGAAAAAAATTAGTGACTATAGAAATGAATTAACTTAGAAACTGTAGGAAATAACTCAAAATGTATATAAATATGCAATTTTGCTAAATATGTTACTTAAGATACGCTCATGTAGTATTAAACCAGAAAAGTCTGTTCAGAACCTTAAAGAGTTCTCACAAAAATAGGCAAACACATGACCTTAGTACTACTATGTTATGCTGAGATGCGACAATTACAATTTCTTCTTATAGTCAGATTATGTCTGATTCATATTAGAAGGTTCAAGATGATCTGAAACATTTCTCATACCTACCCAGTCCGTGACTTTTGTTTTATATATGCAAAATGTCGAAGAAAGACCAGATAAATTTGGAAGCCGCTTTCGGTGTTTGCATTAAAGTGTCTCTTGGGTCATATCTAATTAAAAACCCACATTAATTAGAATCTTATAAGCGGAACTTGCAAAAAAATCAAAGAAGATCGTTCGTTCAATAGTTTTTTCTTGGTCATCTTTAATAAAGAAGTGTTTTGTTGATAAGCTTTCTTTTCCAAAACCGATGATTTAGCAAACTCTCTTTTTAATTTTTTTCAAACGTTCACTTTAAAGCTGCCAAATTATGAGTAAATCGATTTAGTAGTTCTTGAGTAGGAAGAATTTGAAACTTCTTTCAAATAACTATTTCCTCCAACTTTAATTCTTAATGGTCAATTTCGATTTAGCTATCTATAATCCATAAAAATCAAACTAGAGTAAACCAATATAATAATCTCAAAGCGTCATCTTTGACCCACAGTTGCAGTTTTATAAATAGAATCTCAGTATGAATCTATACTGTTTTTTTCTGATAATCAACAATTTAAAAAAACAAAACAGACTGCTGGCCTAGATCTCTTTGGTCTACACAATGGAGAACCTTATTGTATGATCTATGGTAGATAGTGACGCAAAAAGGTTGAGAAAATTATTTAATTGCATGTGTATAAAACTGAGTTATATACAAGCTACTGACAAAATGTCTGACGACTTCCAAAACAAACACTAGCACTAGAGAGTTAACCGTAACAAATATGCAAAAAGGACAAATCAAAGTAATGGGCATTTGAAATGTGACGTCTTTAATAGTTATGAAATGTTGTAGATCACTATCACAAGTAGATACTGTACAGTTAGTGTAATAAGTAATAGAATATTTAAAAGAAATTCAACAAGAGAGACAAGTTTTAGGGACCGTATCACACTTCTGATTTTCTAAATTCCCAGCCTAATTAAGAAGGAAACACATTACAACTGTAGAAATATTTTTATTTTTTGACATAATCTCCTAAAAGACTAATACATTTAGTCCAACGCTTTTCTAACTTTTGCAAACCACTTAAAAAAAATCTTCCGTAACCTCTTCAAAAAACGTGTTAACGGCTTCTACAACTTCATTATCTGACTCATAGCGTCTCCCAGCAATGGTGGATTTCAGTTTTGAAAACAAAAGATAATCGCTAAGAGCCAGATTCGGGGAGTACAGTAGATGTGGTAGTAATTCAAAACCGCATTCAGCCGCAGTCGACATTGCAAAATGGGAAATGTGAACTGGTGGGTTATCCTGTAACAACAACACACCTTTCGGTAGCTTTCCTCTGCGTTTACTCTCAATTTCTTTGCGCAATCTGCGAAGAAGGAACGAATTTATTTACTATTATTTCATTCTTTAAATCAACAGTTGGAATACTTTACTACCAATTTTGCTTCAATGTTTCATTTATGCCAGGTAATAGATTTCGTGTTTCATAGTTATACCAATTACTAGGCATTAGTTAAATCTATTGAACCTAAATCTCTCTTATTACTCAAACAAGATTGTTTGTAATCATTCTTGTAATTAAATCGTTTTACTTAATCATTTTCTAATCACTATTTCATAAATACATGTATTTATTGCATGGTGATTTTAATACTACGTTAGAATGCAAACGCGTAAATCACAAGCTTTAAAACGATTTTTAGCTTGATCAAGTAGGTAAGGCTGAATAAATAATTAAATTTTAAATCAAACGGTACTACTCCAGATTAACTAAAGAATTATTTCCGCTTTAGTTTTAAATATAATAGAAGGAAATCTGCATTTAAACGCTACGAAATACTATCACTCCGCGATGCTTGCTCTTAATGTAGACAACGTAAAGTAAACATTAATATTATACGACATAATATGAGAAGCTCAAATTCACTTGAAGATGGAAGGGGAGGAGGTCGTAACTGTTTTAACCGACCTTTTACGAATAATAATAAAGCATATCGTGTGACAATAAACATAACTTCCACAAACACAATTACTTGATTACACAAAGGAGTAACAGGCAGCAGTACAGCAGTGTGGAAGGAAAGTGAGAGTGGGTAAGCTCACCTGCGTGGTCCAGCAGGCGGATGCAGATGCATCGCTAATGTATGCACAAACGCGAGTGGGCGACAAGGAAAACGGGACAGAAGCCACGTGCCCCTTACATAATTCCTTTAGGGGCTTTTACTATCTTATCATTTCGTATATTGCTACTTCAACGTACTAATTGCGTTAATTGCGAACTTACAGGATAATACGTCAAGATTAATGACATTTTAATTGTTGTAGCTCGATGTTTAATGTAAATGGTTGAAGGCTGTTATTTATCATTTTTCTTGTTTTTTTAAATTGCAGTGGTCATTTGCAACCAAGAAATTAGTACGGTAAAGGATGTTGCTTGTTAATTATTTTCCTTTCTTTGGTTTAGTTTATATTTATGCTGTCACTGTAAATTTTAAAGAAAAATTACTTTAACCATCTTTGAATAAAAGCAAGACCTTGCCAGTATAATTTTATAATTTATTTAATTACATGTAAAATTCTAAATAAGTACATGCACATGCCAAAAAGAAATAAAACTTGAAAGCAGAATGACTGTAAAACACCATAGTGGCGGCTGATGATTCTTTATTATGGAACTTTATTTTAGTTATGAGAATATGCTTATACCTATTATATTATCTAACCATTATTTCATGCATTAGCAAAAATAAGAATCTATCTGTTCTTACAATCTTTTGCCTATATCATAGAGATAAGAATCTTTAATTTCTTTCTTTCTACGTTTTGGCCAAAGTAAGTAAAGTCTTCAAAAGAAAGTATTAATGCAACAGACCAATTTCAGCTCGCAAAGCGCCTTCGTAGTGTTGCCATATTAAGCAACATAAAAAACTGCAGTTAATCAAGAATCTATAACTTGATGACACAAACCAAATTAAATTAAAAAGTTAAAATCCTTAGAAATAGACTTAAATCAAGTGGTCAGTTTTTTGCAATAAAACACAACGTGTGCAGTTAATCCGAAAAGCTGAATTACCTAATTCAAAAATTTTCAATTGTCGTAAAAACTCCAATCATTGTAAAATGTTCGATTGGTCCGCAAAGCTTGATCATCCTGTGACAATAACCAAGCCAATTCGAAAAACGCGATATAGCCTAGAAAGACGCGAGGTGTGGCCAAACTTGTATTAAATAATAGATAGTTAAGTACAAAAGTGCAAAACTTCGTCAATTTGGCCGACCAATAGATCAGCTGGAAAAGTCCGATTGGCCTTCAAAATCTCTGACCAGCTAAAAGGACCGTGTCGTTCCAACAAGCAGCAGAGCAAGTCCAAAAAATTTCCAACCGCTCCAAAAACTTCAATATAGACTGAGAAAACTCATTTTTAGAGTACGACCCAAAGCGAAAATGAAAAATGCTTTCGATGAAATGAGAACAAAAACGAATAGAGCTAGAAGGTTAGTCAAGATGTCAACGTTTTTATTGTTTCTAGTCATACTTCTTTTTCCACAATTTTGCTGAACAAATCTTACTTGCTGAATTCGATAAATGATTGTATAATTTAAAAAAACTGTTAAAATACTTAGAAATAGACTTGAAGCAAGTCGGTCAATGTTTTGCAATAAAACACAACATGTGCAGTTAATCGGAAAAGCTGAATTACCTAATTCAAAAATTTCCAATTGTCACAAAAGCTCCAATCAGTTTAAAATGTTCGATTGGCCCGCGAAGCTTGATCAACCTGTGACAATAACCAAGCCAATTCGGAGAGTGCGATATAACCTAGACAGATGCGAGGTGTGCCCAAACCGAAACTTATATTAAATAATAGATAGTTAGTACAAAAGTGCAAAACTTCGTCAATTTAAAGATTTTGGCCGACCAATAAATCAGCTGGAAAAGTCCGATTGGCCTTCAAAATCTCTAATAAGCAGCAGAGCAAGTCCAAAAAAATTCTAACCGCTCCAAAAACTTCAATATAGACTGGGAAAACTCATTTTTAGAGTACGACCCAAAGCGAATATGAAAAATGCTTTCGATGATATGAAAACAAAAAAGAATAGAGCTAGAAGGTTAGTTATCAAGATGTCAATGTTTTTACTGTTTCTAGTCATACTTCTTTTTCCACAGTTTTGCTCAACAAATCTTACTTGCTGCATTTGATAAATGATTGTATTATTTAAAAAACTGTTCAAGACTTTTCCAAAGCAATGCTTTACAGAATCAAGAAAATTTGGAAGTACTGGGTTACTTACAATTCTTCTTTTTTACATCTTTGAAAGTTCTTGTAGCATTTGCATATATCAATAAGAGAATTAAAAGTTCATGGGAAAAGTTTCTGTGTGTTTGGAGTTAGAGTGATAAGACACACAATTCTGAACGATGTTTTACTATTGATTCTATCCGTGATAGCCACTGATGCCATTTAGCTCGCATTCGCAGGAGTTTACATGGTTGAACCCCAGAGTTTATTATTTCTACCTAAGAGCTTCATGCGTTTCTTTTTGCCTTTAGCAAGATAAACATTGGATATGTAATTTTTATAATTTTGATTTTTTCTACTTTTCTCAAAACTCCTAGTTTCTGAGAAAAAGACGAGATTATTGCTTTCGGCAAACATCTCGTCTGCATTGGAAGAGCTCTTGCTTCGTCATAGGGCAGTCAACCCTCCCATATCTTTTGTTCCTTGTCTTTTATACCCTTCATCTAAAGTTTTCAGTTGAAGCGATTATAAGAAATTTTTGTAAATTATCCTTCCTTTCGAAGATTATTATTTGACTATCATGAACCGAATCTTATTCAAGTAAGAAATAATTTTTCGTTTATAGTGAACCTTTCGGGGGTATCTCTAGGTAATTCCCCGGATCGGTTTTAATCTTGCGACGAGCACATGATTGCTATGTCTGTATTTTTACTATCATTTCTGAATTGACCGTGAACGAAGTGAAGGAAGTTAGGAGTTAGTTTATTGTATCATGTGGGGAACGTTCAAAATGGAAAAGCAAAATCGTAAAGCTTTAACGCTAAAAGACAATTATGATATTATTCAAAAGATAGAAAGTGGTGTTAAACAGAGTGATATTTGTTGTGAAATGAGTTTGCCGAAATCAACTGTTTTTGGAACTTGGGAAAAAAGAGAAAGGATTTTATCATCGTATGGTAAAGTTATTGCAAAATGAAAAAGGTTGAGAAAATCAGCTCATGAAGAGGTTGAAAAGGGACTTTTACAGTGGTTTACCCAACATAAACAGGAGTTTATTCTTCAGGAAAAGGCAAGTGAAATGGGCAGCAAAATTGAAAAAAAACTTTGCATGTTCTAGAAGTTGAATTGAACGTTTTAAGAAGAGAAATGTTATTTCTGGAGGAAAAATTGTTGACGAGTCTGCATCAATTGATATGAATGTTGTCAATGACTAGTTCGGGGCAACCTTCGCAAGAACTATGACAGTAAAGACAGACATTTTTAACGAAGACTGCACTGGGCTTTTCTACAAACTGACCCCGGATAAAACACTGAAATTCATAGGTGAAAGCTGTGTTGGTGGGAAAATGTCCAAAGTGAGAATTACTGTTTTGGTAGTTGCAAACATGTCTAGTACCGAAAAGACAAAACTGTTTATTATCCGAAAATTTGCTAGTATCCTAGTACAGTGAACCAATTTTGATGCATTTTCTAACTACTATATTTGGACTTGACTGTATGACCCAGAAGTGTTTTCTTTGGAAAGATCTCAAACAGGCAACAAGTTAACTTTTGCATGGATTCGGCAAGTAATCTTTTCCTATAATATTGTCCCCAAATCTGTTTCGCGTAGAAGAAGTTAATGAAAAAGTTTTAATGCTTTCTTTCAGGGCTTTTTCTCAGAAGGAAGTGTGGTTACCAGGGTGCGATTTTGATGTTATCCCCTTTAATGAGGTTTGTTTAGTTTCGGTGTTCTGCAATGAAGGCTTACCTAGATATTTAAATCTTCAGCGTCTAAGCTTCGTATTACATGATTTTCGTCGAAAATATTTGGTACTTCAACTTTAATTTTTCTTAACTTATTCATCGACTTAAATTAGATGCCTTTACTTCTGATGCATCGTTGAAGAAATGTTGAAGATTCTTGAAATTAACTATAAAGTTTTTAAAGCGCTGCGCGTGTGCTTTACAGGTTTGTTATTTTGACAAAAGAATCAAAGCAACATTTGCAACCCGTAATTTTTTAAATATTTGCTTGCATGCTTAAATGTTTATTTATAGGCTCTATCTTGGACATTTACTCCAAAGTTCTACTTTCAGTCAATCCAACTACTACCATATCATACTTCAGTGCAAAATGTAGAATATTCTTCAGTTGCTTACATTTTTCTAATAATTTTTATAATAAAATCTTCTCTGTGTAAAAAATAATTACACATGTAGTCATTTTAATTTTTTACTCTATAGAACTCTAATTTTTGATGTTGTTAAAGTTTAAATTTTAGTTTACTTAAGAGTTAATTAACTTAACTGTTTAGATTGCTTCCTAAGCGATTTATCTCTAAGATTCTTTTCCTACCGCCATTATTACATTCGAGATTAGTTGGACAAACCTGTTAAACAGGCCTTAAAATTTGAGTTATTTGCATAATTTACATTGAACCATATCAGAGCAGAAGCAAGATTTTTAAAAAAGGTGGTTTGGAATTCATAATAATTGTATAATCCATTTGTATAAAATTATTTTCATTTTATTTGCTATTTAGAAACGTGTAATGCGTGACATATACGAAATAGGCATCAATATCAATTTATATTTCTTTGTTTCTCAAAGAAATATGATTTACTGATTTTAATTCCTTGAGAATTAAATTGAAAGAATCTTAATTAGAAAACTTTGATTAATTGAAAGATCATAACAATGCATTTTCATAACCAACTTGCCATTTTCACACTCATTTGAACATGTAGGTAAAGAGAAAAAGCACATCATATAGATATAATGAGCATAAAACGTAACGAGCTAAAAAACATATAATACGCAATATCGATCAATAGCCATAAAGGTAAAAGTGCCTATACGTGATTCGTTTAATTACCTATTTATAGCAAAATCCACAATCGATAATCTTAATAGACAAGCCGTACACATTTTTCTGACATTGTGCGTGACTGGTATAGGCAATTCCCTTAACAACATCGATACATTTGTCAATACATCTGCGTATTTCCCCTCGCCGTTCGCTAGCGCCTCTAGCGAGAACTTTTCAAATATATACCCACGTGTGTACGAGTGCACCCCACGTGTTAGGGGGTGCGGTTTCTATAGCAACACACACATGATTATGTGCGTCCGGTGCACCACCCCTCGATCTATTATTGGGCACTCATACTGACAATGGACATGAGGACGTGCCTGGATATTATTGTGTAACATGCTGGAAGGGCCTAAAACAATATACAGGGCGGAACAGCAACGGCAGCCATGATGCACCCTAATGATATGCATTCGAGAATTTTAAGCACGCTCAAAGGGTTGACATACCAACCAAATGCAGTTGTGTTCAAATCTAGGTGCTGTATAAATGATTGTGACTTCTGAGTTTTATATTTTTAAGTTTGCATTTATGTTTTGATTGGTGATTTGTGTTTTTAGTTGATGTGATGTGATTTTTGTTTTTGTGCCTTCTAAAGTTTTCACTTGTACATAAACAATTTAGTTTTTCCAAATTTTGAAGGAAACATCACAAACCACTCATATAAAAATAATCTTAAAGATTTAAATGCTATAAAACTGCATGTATCATTTTACCTGTGCGAAAAAAGGGTCTAGAAAAGAAAAATATTCCTGAATATTACATAAAACCAAAAAATCTGTCGAAATAGATTTTCTCATTTAATTTTGATGATGTGAAACAAAATATTTCTTTTTATCAAACTTTTCACACAAGGCAAAAAGTGATGTTATCAACCTTTTTTTTCACAAAAATATTAACTCAGCCAGCAAACAAAAGCTGTGTTAATTTCCTCATAATAAAAATGTTTATTAAAACGAACCCAAGCCTAAAACACGTTTGTAATTAATGTCCAGCTGACATAAAAACCAGTGTCGAAACAGAATTTACAAAAGGTATCCCATTTTACACATCCCCGGGTGCCCACAAAAAAGGTGAACTAACGACATGACATAAATTAAAACGAAAATTAACGGAAGGGTGTCAGGTCATCAAATTAAAAATCTTACACACGGGAAAGGGTTGTTGCAAGGTATACCAGAGAGAACAGATGTGCTCACCGCCAACTTGTATATTTAGATTCGTGTTGGTATGGAACAATGACGGGTCTCCTTTTTTTACCGAAACCCCACAATTTTTTGTTGAATTTACAATGTGGTACCCGGGTTGATGCGAACCGATAGTGCATTTGGTTGAGCATAAGTACTCCCTGTTTTTGTATTATGTTAAACAGCGGTGGGCATTCTTTCACGTGTTAAGAAAAGAGGCGCATTTTCGGGTGTCTTAAAGGATGTCCGGTTCAAAACCGTTCGCGCTTCCCGTCTGTCAGAGTGTGAAGCACGCAGGGCTTCACCAACTTGCATCGATAACGATCGCGATAGATTTCGGACAAGTGGTTTTATTATAGAACCTTCATCAAACACGCACATACATTTCTTAATTACACTTTACGGAATTACTAGTGCATATCATGCTAGGTTTTGGGTTAAAAATAGGTATTAGGAAATTAGAACCTTTTAAAGAATACTTACAGCTGAATAAATTATGAAAATTAGGGCTAATTTTAGAACAAAATGAAACTTGTTTGAGTAACCATATAGAAAGAAAATTTACTCTATTTGCTAAACAGCTGTCTGTGTAATACAGTTGACCTTTAGTCAATACATAATACCACAAGAAATTTTATTTTTGGAAATTTAATTTTTATGAAACGGGTTTTCTTATCCTCCACATTTTTCCGTAGTCAAAAACAAATTATTTTTTGATGTTTCCTGCACCTTAAATCAAGCTAACTCAATTGGGAGAAACAAGATTTGTTCTCATGGATTAGTATTAGATAACTGCATAATTTAGTTAAATGTCGTTCAGCAGAATGGGGGATATCGGAGATGCTAAATGTCAAGCTCATCAGGTTCGGTCCATTGTGAGCAGTTTTGAAGTTAGAATAATTCATAACCTTGCAAAATTAGTATCTTCTTCTGTTTTTCTACTTAGAGATTAAAGGAGAACAGATACTAGATCTTCTTGCTCTTCTTCAAATTAAATGAAACAATTTAACACAGTTAGTGCTTTATAAATCTAGAAAATTTGAGTTATCATTAAAAATGATACGAAATACGAAAACCACTGCAATTACTGCCTTCATCTCAATAAATGAAGAGTTTCACGTTTTGTATCAGAGTCAGTTAAAGAATCACAAGCTAAAAGTCCAAGATCTTCTCAACCATCAGCCAGCTACCAAAAACATCTCGAAGAATTCTTTATTTCCTCAAAGATGTATGAATAGTTTATGCATACAGTTCTCTCTCTGAAATTAGTTTAGCACAATCTCTGTACGTACCATCGGTACTTTATTCCTAAAACTCAGTTTTCGACATATTAGTTTCTCCCTATGACAAGTTAATTCTGCTCAGACCAATATAGAATGTCACTTAGGTACAGAAAACGCCACATGTATGATATATTCGTAGAATAATTTCCGCAAAAGTTAGTTGGTCTTCTGCACCTTGTGCATTTGCACTTGATTAGAACATCATTTACGAGTGCTAGATATTTCAAAATCAGCTTGACCGACGTATGCCAAGAAGACCATTCTGAGCAGAGCAGAAAGCTGACTGAAGAATTCAAACTATCCGAAATAAAAATTTTTAAAAATCTGACTGGCTCAAAAATCTCAACTTTCCTGAAAAAATCAATTTGCTCAGAAGGACTGTAAAGATCAATAAAAGAAATTAAGAGTATAATCTAGGTCTGTTTCAGCAATACTACTAAAGCGACTTAACAACTTGTCTAGACTGATATCGCATCTTTACGTCAACTTAGTCTTCTTTTTGTCTTTGGGGCGAAACCTGTATTTCAGATTTAAACATGGATTACTCTACATTGTGTAGTGGACTTGACCAGGGAGCTCAGTCAGCAGTAAGCAACAGTTGGTAGGCTCATCTTCCTAAATTCTGTTCTAGCTCAAATTAAATCAAAACTGTCCAGCTCAAAAGTAACGTATTACAGCGTGTATGCCCATCAATTCATTGACCTAAAACTGCCGATATCACTTTGTTGTAGAAAAAGTATCTGAAAAAAAGCCAAAAGAAAAAAATTGTGATTTGCAATGTGGCAATCTATTGGAAAGGCTCAGCCTTTGCGTTCCTCGATGCTATTCGGCGATGGCATCTCAATTCTGACATTTTTATTCTGTCCTTGGTGCTAGAGTAACTTGGATCGCCTGTAATAATCTCTTTGCTTATCATCTAGTTAGGGACTTCTCAAGGGCAAAGTTATTATTGATTCAATGTTTTCTAGAATAATATGGAAAAGAACTTTAGAAGCCTCGCACTAACCTTCACTCCCTTCTGAGTTGCTTTAATAATTACTTTTTTATGCAGTTTGTCTATAATCTTATTGTTGTATAACTGATTCATACATACATCGATATTGTCCCTTTTTTCCATAGTATGTCTAGTTTTATTATACTAATGCTTTATGGATATTTCTTCGTTTGCTATAATACTTATTTGAAGAAGTTCTTAATTTAGATTAGGTGATTGTCACGTAAACTATTGGAATTTTGACCTGATATGCTCAAGAAATACAATTGACTCGAAAAGACCCTCACTGATAAGAAGAGCTGAATCAGCTTTGAAAGCATAAGAGATCAAAAAGTTTAATACAGGTTTGAACCTGGATTTTGAGCAGCACCGCTCAGAAGTCCATCTTGCTTTAGCAGGGCGGGTACGCATGAAACATTATGAGTTTCCATTCTACCAAAGATCAGCAACATGGTTGTCTTGTTGCCAAAACTCAAAAAAAAACATAACACATCATCCTTTTTCAAGTTGAACAGTCATCTACTAAGAGAATCAAAACTTTTGTTCCAAATCTAATTAGGTTAGTGAATAAAACCAAGAAGACCAAACATTTTCAACATGTAATATTGCGATTTGGACAATTAGAATATTTTAAACCGCTAAATGCAAATCACAATTTCAATATTGTAAACATGGTTATTGTTTGAAACTGAAAGATGTTCTGCTATCAATATCAACTTAATGCTATTAATTTTTTTGGAACGATCTGGAATTACATTTGTAGAATTTATGCTGAATGAATAGATGAAAAACAATATCGGATAACTGCGTATCACTGTAATTTATAGAAAAGCAGTATTGTAGTGGTAACGTAACTTTTGTGTAAGTTAATTGTAGAAAGTCATACAATAAGTGCATACATATATTCATGGTACTACATTGTGGCAAATACTACAAAAAAACATATGCGTGCGGGAGTAGAAAACCAAGAGATTTAAAGTAAATTGAAATGCGAACGGTGTGTAAAATGTAACCGAAGCTGAATCATTATTATTGTTTCACATTACCGTTGAGCTCGTATGTAAACACAAGTCTGGAGGAAGCAAGTAATGAAATACAATATGTGATGTTCAATAAAAGCATGTTTATTCGAGACATCGGATTCGTATTGCCATGACGACTACCAGGTTCATTAGGTTGATTTCAGTTCTACCTCACTTTTATCCATACACGAATATTTACAAAAGTTCCCGTCCTAACGTATGCTTCTCTTTCGCTTGTTTTGCATTTGTGTGTTTTGGATACTAACGAATATATGTACATATCATAAATTTTCATTTTAAACAAAAATGTATGTTATATCAAATATTTTTCATCTTCAAACCCAGTAAAAAGGATTGTATGTTTTAAATAATATCACAAGCTCCATTAATTCCTATAAAATCGTTGATAACGATCTTCATAAAATGCATATTGTGCTGGCGCATATGTTGTAAATATGCAGATTTGCAACAAAATCATAATGGGACATATATATTCGAATACATCATGCACCACTAGGCAGGTATAGAAGCCGCAGTTCAACCCTTTCAGGGAATACAATGCCTTCCAGGTTGATTTGTGGGCCATCTGCATACACGCACGCAGACTTCACTAACAGACCTTGTTGGTTTTTACTTCCTAGGTTAACATAGTTCGTTAGACGACGCGACGGTTGTTTGCTTTTATGGTCCCTTGGGAATTAAATTCTTATTTTAGTTCAGCTCATTAAAATGGTAAGCTTTACAAAAACTAGATATTGAAGTTACTGAATTCATTTGAAGTTATAGTCACAATTATATTACGGGAAATATTTTTATAAGTGAAACAAATACGAAAAAAATATTCATAAGTACTGATTTAATGAACTCATCACTATAACCACACATGAGACATTGTATTGCTAAAATCTGCTTAAAATAATAGAAACAATGAATCGTTTGTATATTATATGTGATATAAATGTTACCACATCTTTAAGATTCCATTGAAAGTATAAATGAATTTACTACCTTACCACAGAAATGTTACGACTCGTATAAATCTTTGGAATGTTTTGCATAACTACTTTTAACTGCACTTTAGAAGTTTTAGATAGAGATTGCTTGAGTTACATTTAAAGACTTAATTTCAGAAATTTATTTTAGTCAAACAAATAAAAATGTGTATATGGTACAATAAAGTGGTTTTCGTTATGGGTTTAATACTTTTTTAGATTTACATGTCAAAAAATAGTAACAAATTCGATATTAACGGCTCAATATTTAAAAATTTATGAAGAGGAAATTGCATGAAGATGAGATATGACGTGATGTATGCAAGAACTACAAGATAGTATCATAAAATCTCTTTTCAAATCATAAAGTGTGCAATCTTATGGAGCACCATAATTTTAAAACTGTTGATTTATTTAAATATTGCAATCCAACAATAAGCAGTGATAAAGCTGATCGCAATACGTGAAAAGTACAAATAACAGTAAAAGGTATCAAAAAGTCACTTTTGCGATTGCGGTCATGGAAAAAGAATCTTTGGTAGGTTTTTTTGAGTCAGAATGACCGAAGATTGAATTCCAAAAGTGTCTAGAGTACAACTAAACGCAAATAAAGATCCAGAGAAGACCAAAACAAAAATAGATAATAAATTACCAAAACCCAAATCTGGAGAATAGCAATCCGCGCAAAAGGAGAAAAAAATGAATGCGCAAGAAAAAAGAATTTTCAAATTCTCATGCTGTAAGCACACAAATCGATGAAGTTGAGCAAAAATTTACCGACTGTCTTGGTGACTTTTTTTTCGCTTTCGCTGTTTGTTGCTGTTAGCATCAGAGTTTAGTTATTCTATAGAAGACGCTAGAAGAGACTTCCATGCCCATTTCTGTCGGGCGCTTGTTTGTCGAAAGCAAATATTTTTTATGCAAGTAAAAAGAGAATGAAAAACTTTGTCAAAAACACAGTTAAAATTTCCTATTTAAAGATATTTAAGCTTTTTATAGTTGGCTTTAAAGACCAGAGAGGTAATGAATAGTTCCACCTATCGTGGGCACACTTTATAACCTCATCCATCTTACTTGGCTCTGTT
The DNA here is from genome assembly GCA_011009095.1 of Ignelater luminosus. Taxonomy (NCBI): domain Eukaryota; kingdom Metazoa; phylum Arthropoda; class Insecta; order Coleoptera; family Elateridae; genus Ignelater; species Ignelater luminosus. The sequence continues at coordinate 298,067 of VTPC01090719.1, forward strand.
AAAATGTATTATGTCGAGTAATTCAGTTTTATTTGTACAAAAAACTTATAAATCTAAAAGTAGGCGTAGACGCGCAAAGTAGTTCGTTACTATCTATGTTTCCGTTTTATGGTTTACAGGTTACAACTGTTAGTTCAAACTTCTATTTGCTTCAATTATTTCGTTTATCGTCTCAACTATTGAATCAATGAGTTTTCCGCACACCTTCACTTCTGGGCCCTATTAGCAGACTTTGATGAAACGTTCGATCATCTTAATTTTGGCGAAGCAGTCTTAGTAAACATGGAGTTGGGGAAGGAAGCCACAAGAGCTTGTCACCATCCAGAAACCGCCTATGCGTTGTTTGGATCAGTTTCCTCTGAGCGCGTTCATGTACTTGGTGCTATCCACCATTTCTTCAATGTATGAAGGGCTCCAAAATATCAATTATGGTGGCTGCTTCTTCTTCATTGAGGTTGTCAAGAATTACTTCTTGGAAGAGCACCGTGCGCGACTGCCACAAGTAACGGCGAATGGTGGAAGTCCGCCAGCATCCCTGGGTGTAGTCTTTCTCTTTCGCCCACGCGTCTTTATATAGTCTAACAATCTTTCACACACTGGATCTTCCAATGTCTACTGCATTTGCTATCTACCCATAGGTTCATTTCCGTATTTGCACTCAGTGTTAGAGCAATAACTTTGCTCTTCTACGAAGTTTGATATCCATAGCCAACAAAGAAATTCAAAAAATCTTTTGAGATACGTCCTAGCCACTAAATATGAATTCAGACTGTCAAACTGACAAATACGTATGGAAGAGCAAAATCTAAGGTCCAAATAGCCAGAAATCACTTTGCTACAAGTATAGGCCTGCAGTCGTCCATTCTAGGGATCATACTCTCTTGTTCCAATTAATTCGTAACGCTCGTACACTTCGAGCATGTTGTAAATTGGAAAGGTTTTTCAAAATACTTACGTTATATTCTTGAAACATTCCAGTAGTTGATCTTAGTCTTTTGTCCAGAAATCTTACCATACTGCAGTCTGATGGTATGCAGATACAAGACAAACAGGGCAACTTTCGCCGCAGATTTAAATACAGCAGGATTCAGCAATTAAAGATTAAGAAGGCCTTGCTGGTTACAAAAAAAATTTACTTTGGTCCTTCGAGTTGCAATTGCCCACCCCTGTAGTGACCGCAATCTGGAATGTCTGTTTGATTCGTATTTTGTCTTTTCTTTCATGTCTATCCTTGGTCAGCATTTTCTTCTTTCTTAACTTAATAAAAAACCTGAGACAAAGTAACATCAAAATGTATTCTGATGGATAGGCAGTTTAGACCAATCAATGATGAGAATTTTAAATTAAATTTAAATCTGTTTTGACATCTTGAATATACAAGAGCACTACCATTTTGTGACCTATAATAGTTACAAGCTAGCTCGTTTGCAAGGAAACCCAAAAATCGAAATTGTAAATTGTGGAATTTCATTTTATTTTTATATGTTCTGTTCTAGCAGCATTTTTATAATTTTCCACATTTTTCCACAACATCTAAATATCAAACTAAATTGCAAGTTCCTTAAATATAATTTATTTATAAACCGACAGGAAGTATTTAATTTTTCCACAGTTTCTTTTCTTTTAGTTTTTTCTTAGATCAAGATTTTAATCTGAAACAATCATGTTCGAGTTAATGGGCCGTGCGGAATTTAGATTTTATCACGCACCTTATAAAAAAGTCTTTTTTTGCAGTTCAACATGAAAACTGACCCAACCAATTATAAATTTTGCTAAGGTTAGATTTATGTATGGGGGCATTAATTATTTTCCGTTGACAGATTCTCAATTGCAATAAGTCTTTTAAGATGATAGGATATTCATAGACCAGGGTTATTAAAAGAAGGAAAATGCAAAATTTATGGATAATTATTATTATGAGAGACCACACGTAGAGATCGCGCTCGCGTATCAACATTAAAACCGCAGTCCAACTGCTTTCTTTGCAGATTTTTTTTCAAATTATACGAACGTAGAAAACTCATATAAAACAAAAATGTTGGATATAAACCGTTTTAGCTGCTCATAAATTTTAATGTTTAATAGTTCCGTTTGAATACTGAACGTAATTGCTAGATTCCCACAATTTTATTAATAATTAAATAGATTCACATGCTGATGTTAACTGCATGATTTCAGGTTGGGGTATACATACTTTTTCCATTCCACTGTAGGTTACCATTATCTTAATTTGAATGTCTGAATTGTTTATAAAGGTACTAGAAATATTATTCTGGGAAAAAAGTCAGCGTCTACTATTTAGTACAACAAACTTTCGGGGGTTGTGTATCGATTATAATTTCAAAACCAAGCACGGAAGATAAACTTATCGGGTTAATAACACGATTTTGTTATAATTATACCCTACAGTCGTTATTATAATTGCGTTTCGAGGGTTGTAACAACATTAATGAAGTTGTGGTAGGTTAATACTACATTTCTTTGATCATTCAAACAGGGGCGCAATTAAATGTTTAAACGTGGAATTTTAATTGAAGTTGGAGAAAGTAAATTTCTTATTGATTTTCTCGTCTATAAAAAATTAAACGAATTTTCTTCTTAATTAATTATTGAGGTAAAATTGAAATAAAATGGATATTAGGGAAAAAAGTGGGAGTTGTATAAGAATAAAGTAGAAATAATGCAAGAGGCGTAGGACACACCCCCTGCTATTATATTATTCATATATGAAAAATAATACACATCTGTTTCTGACAACCCCTTTTCTAGAAAAACGTACATAGATTATTATGTGCAATACTATTATTAAAAAACTATTACAGTAGAAATAAAAATTGAAATTTCTTAGACATCCAACATTTTGTTATTTTTGGCGTACTTTTATTAAATAGAGTGAAAATCGCTTTAATCCCCCATACTCCTCTTCCTTTTTTTCTTGTTATTTCCTATATATGATATATATATGAAATTATGTAATTTAACTAAATGGTGCTCGGTAATCTAATACATCTGCTGGCAAGTGAAGCGTGACGGCAAAGAAAAATATTCGTATGTGTATTGATTAGTGAACATCTCTATTGGAATGCATGCTTGACTGCCTGGCGTATACGTATTTGCATGTCCCAACCCTATTGTGAACGTTTAGGACCAGCTAAGGGCGCTTCGACGTTATATTAGCTAACGACATACAAGAAGCCGGAAATAAAAATCGAACAGGAAAAATACAAGGGAAAATAGAACACGAAAATATTTTCAGTCGGAAAATTTAATCTCGACCAAGAATACGAATTACTTTTTGATCTTTGGTTATTTATTGCAACTCGAAAACGAATTTTTTAACTAATATTTGCCGTAACGTACTATAATGTTTGGTTTAATTTTATAAGGTTTATTCAATTAAAAAAAAATGAATGAATTGTTGGGGTGCTCAACTGCTCAATGAAGGGAAGGGGGAGAAATCTCTATAACTACATCAGAAACGGTTATTAAAATAGAATTTGAATTTATATATTTTAAAAATATTAAATTCCAGACGGTTTTGATGTAGAATTCAATAAAATTTGTAGGCAAACAGTTGCATTGTTAAGCATGATTTAATATCTGCAGATGTTTATCTGTACAGGTGTACAGAAAATTAGTTGAAAAGCAATAAAATCTGAGCTTGTAAAATTTGATATGTGATAGAAACATCATAAAAGATTCCTATCAAATTTTAACTAATCAACAGTTAATTAACGCTTACCTTACAAATGGAAGCTTGTACATTAAATTAAAACTTAATTGTTCTACTTGCTCTTTTCTTGTATATTCTTTTTAATTGATTTCAGGTACTCATACTCTTTTTGTCAATTTTGGTCCCCCCTTGAGATTTCATTTTCCCTATTTCCTTGAGGCTGTCAACCCTTCTTAGCTACCACCTTCCCCAAACTCTATTTCTGGATTTACTTTCTTCCGCTTTTCAATTATTTTTTCTAACCGTCATTCTCTAAAAGCTCCTTCGTTCTTACTACTGATTATCTTTTTCTATATCTGCATAAACATGATCTTTCTTGGTAGTACGCTTTTCTAACAAATCCAACCCTTTTTCTACAAGAATATTCTGCAGCTTACATTCTGTAATCCTCCTTTATCTCTTCTGTTAATTTTTCCAGGTAATTTCTTGTTTTTCTTGCCATTCACCCTACTAAGCATTTCAGTCTTTGAGTTGTTTTTGTATCAAATTTACTTTTGCTCCACTTTTAACTGTCTTTGCTATCCTTGTTCTTCGAGTAAATTGACTTGAACATTCTTGTCAAGTGATCTATGTACTGTACACAACGCCCAATAAAGGCTAAATCAGTATCTGTGACTCTTCTATTCTTGATATGGGTAAAGTCTTGTGTTGTTGTTTTACCTTGAAGAAAATCATCACCAAATCTATTCTGTGAGACAAATCTATTCTGTGAGACATCTCTATCAAACGAAATGTTTATATTTTGTTCTTTAGGTAAATTTCTTAAATCATCAGTCTTACTTCTTAAATGATTTAAGATTCTTAGGTTCTTCGTATCGCATAGCTTTCTTTATTGTTTTTGTTTGGTTCTTCTTCTTCTGTTTCATTATAATTAGTTTGCGGATACCTCTCTTACTTTATTTTTTGTAAATCCTTGTCTCCTTCCATAACTATTTGCCTTTAACTGACTATCAAATAAGTAAGACTTAAAAAGCTCAAGTAGGTTCATTTTAAAGCTTGACTTACATTTTTTGATTTGGCATGTAACGTGGACTATTGTTAGATGTTAGAAAAAGTATTTAACATAATTTGACATTTAAAAAAATTTGAGAATCTGATTTTGGCAAAAACAGAGAACTCCTTAAACTCTTGATAAAACAATAATGTACATTTAATGACATGATATTCAAAGACTATGCACAGAATTGAAATATTGGAGATTTTGACTATTTTACCATTCCATTTTTTTGTTTTTGCAACGTAGACAGGGCCGGCTTTGAAACCTAATGCACCCTGAGAACTTAAGATTCTTAACCCGAACATTCGCATTAGTTACTTTTCCTAAGATTAATGGAAGGCAAAGCTGGTTTAGTGAAACAGCACATAACGCTTGTTCGTATGTAACTCCTTTAAGACTGTTAATAGAGGACACAGCCCGGTTCCTCTTGAAACAAAAGTTACTTCGCTTGGTCGTAAAAGAGTGTGGTAGAAATGGGAAGATCTTTAATAAGCAAAACATTTGAATGTTGTTTCAGGCGTAGATGTTTGAAAATTCTATGTATGATTATTAGTAAACTTCAATTAGCGATTTTAGAGAGCTATTTTCGGGTTTTGTCATTCATTAACCTCCTTATGAAAAGTAAAAGCGTTACGGGTATCGGGCCGCGCTTTCCAACAAACCACCTGTGGTGGTCCAAGGTCGGGGTCGCCCTTCATTAATCTTCTTAAGAAGAGTAAATGCATCTGCGGGGGCCCATGGTGGGACTTCTTCTTTCATTAATATTCTTCAGAAAATTAAAAACGAATACAGACCGTGCCATTCGATATCTGTGCGCCCTGAGACTGGTCAAGAACGAGCCAATTTAGAGAGCTAAATAGAAGCAAGCGTCGGGCTGAGCCACCTTCAGTTAGAGCTTTGACATTTATTGACCTGCTTACAAAAAATAAATAGTTACAAACGCATGTCGGGCTCAGTCCTCCACCAATCTTCTTAAGAAGACAAAATACACCTCGGATTACGCATGGTCGGGCCTTCGCCCTTCATTAACCGTCTTCAGAGAACTAAAAACGAATACGGATTGGACCACATAAATAATAATAATAAATTATTTCTGCTTGGTTCTGTTAAACGGTACTGTTTGTGTCATACTTAGGCTTTTTCTTATAAATTTGTGCTGTACAAGATTTGTTTTTCATGTTTTCTACTACGCGAATGCCGACATTGATCACCTAACGCTTCTTGCTAGAATTCGATGCTATGGACTACCATTTTGGTAGATCAACACTGCCCATGATCGTGCTTTCTATGTTGGTACTCATTATAACTTAGCTTTTTTATTTCCTTAAACAAACCAATATATTATGCGATCGTAGTTTGTAATACTATGTACAGTTAGTTGCAAGAAAAATTTTTGTACTTTGAAAGAATTCGGAAAGATCTCTGGGTTTATGATATTGACTGAAAAAAACTTCTGATAGTTGCATGCCTACCTGACATTTGATTACTACAGAAGACTTTCTGGAGTTTTCAAAATCTGAACTCTCAATGACATCTTTGGTCAAAAATTTTATTTAAGAATTTCCACACTTCTTTCTATTAATTCTATGCTGAAAATGTTCATAATCTCCTGCTTCTGTTATTATTACCATGTCATCTCCATTGTGTAACTCTGTTACATCTGTATTCTTTTACACCCAATTTTGCAAGTTTTTGTTTTTATGTTAACTTCAGAGGTGTCTTGTACTCGTTTCTATACCTTACATAACTTTTGATGTTCTTGTAGAAAGTTTTCACTGTCTATAACATTTTGCTTATTTCTTATTTATACCTCATTCTTTCTTCTAATTCTACCGAAAAAATTCTTCAAGGTCAGCAAAACATAAATGTAGTTTTCTCTTTATACCTTAATGTGCACGTATGATCTTGGACATATCTCTTCTTTTTTTTTAAACTTACATAATGTATCTTTCAAAGACTGTTTTAATCTGTTTCTTATCCTTATCACAAGAATTCTTGCGTTTTCAAACCATAGTTAGTAGAGTGATTCCTTTATGGTTCTTATATTCTTTAAGGTCACCCGACTTACTAATCGTTCAGTACTTATCAAACTTTATCTGCTCTCTTTATCTAAGATATTTTGTCATTCCATTAGTAATTTAGTCGTAGCAACTTTTGCTGATTAATTTGCTGATTTTTCTTTCTATTCTGTTCTTGTAATCTTCTGTTCTGGGTTTATCTGCGTTCTTTCATAGCTTTGGTTTGGCTCATTCTTATTTGATTCCTTGCCTTCATCTGGTAGATTTCTAAAATATTTCGTCTGTTTTTCTATTATCTCTTCGTCCTTTATTAATATATTTTATTTTGTAAGCATGAACGACTGCCAAAATGCAGAAAACGCAAAATAGGAAGTACAAAAATTTCCAAGTCAAATATAAAAAAAGTCAAAAAGAACTATTAAGATTATCTTGTCACAAGCAAAAATTAGAAGAAGACAGGATAGTGAAAAAAGCGTTCAAAGCAAAAGCACTAGGAAGAAAGACTCAGAGAGAAGTGGAGCAAGAAAATCATGCAAGCGGTGAAAACAAACTGATACGAAGCAAAAACAGAGAAAAACATGGAAAAGAGTTATGTTCACATCAAAGTTTTTCTAAATTAAACTTAAATCAATTTTATATGGTTGACGAATTTCTTTCAATGCCCCAAGTTCTATTCACTTTGATTTAGGATGTTTTGTTTTGGATTCCAAAGTTTGCTGGAGTTCCAAAGTTAATCTACTGTAAATCTATTTAGCTAAGATTTTTTTAAGGAATTCCATCCTTGTTATTCTTGTTGTATACGTTTCACTTGGATCTGACATTATTTCATATTATTTATTTGTATCGCATTTGACTATAATTTGTAAAATGTTTTGCCAAAAAGAAGTTTTAAAGCTTAATTTGATTTTGAAGCATTTATTAAAGATGTCAGCCGCCAAACTAACTAACAAAATCTATTTTTTTGAGTGATTAGTTCTACGAAATATAAATAAAAACGAATGCAAAAAGAATGAAGAAGTTTTTAAAACTAGAAATCTAATTTAGGAAACTTTGTCAAATTATTTGCATTGCTTGATTGATTTATACATGCCATCGTGTATCGAAATATCAAAGAAATATTTTCGAGCAATTTTTTATGGCCCTTCTTCGACATATGAGGATAGAAATGCGATTTCGAAGTAATCAAGTAGGCGAGAAGCAATTTTCGGTTGCAGTTTGGCCCGTCGAGCCGCTGGCTGGCCTCGTTCTCTTGCCATATATATACGCGAACTTATATAATATTACTCCTTCTAAAGGATTCTATCTCGATAGATGATATATTCTGCGCTGTCATCGCATCTTGCCAGACGTATTCATCCCTTTTGAATTATTGCCAGTGAATAAAATTTATTACAATTTTTCCGTGCATTTCAGATTAGATATGTGAAATATTAAAATCATATTAGCTCTGCCACACGGATATCAAATATTACACGTCAAAGCTCTTCTCTCAAGATTTAATTTTGCTTCACTTCAAGGTTTATCAGATTTAGTTATTTTGAGATGCACGCTTTCATGTAATTATTAAACATCTCTAGTTTTTCCTTTTTTTTTTTACTTCTATGATTCTCAAAATTGATTATACGATTTTTCAAATGCATTTTTGTATTTTGCTTTCTGATAAGAAAAATTAAATTCCACCATTTTCACTTACTATTCCTAAGATTTATGGGTGCATTCTCATTGAATAGATTAATATAAAAATCAAATGCTTTACTTCTAGTCGACTAACTAAAAATGTCTCTTTACTGAACTAATCGTCACTTTTTTTTT